>VVHJ01028460.1:21842-35205 GCA_015107715.1 Tylochromis polylepis
TGTGTTCTCTCTGCAGTACTCGGAGAAGGCCCTGTACAACCAGCTGTGCTTCTATAGGTTCATCTTTGACTGGGAATACGCAGCTGCAAAAGTACTAAATCATGATGAAAGAAGTAAGATAATACACACCTAGCATACATGTTGCAATAAATCTAATTCATTGTTTTTCATCTGGCCTGTAAGTGGTTTTGGTTTGAGCCTCCCAGTTTTAGAGAGCTCTTGTATAGAAATGTCTGCCTTTACTAGAATATAACTGGTTACATGATGCAGATACTCAAAAAGAAGATGCAAAAACCCTTGTTGTGATCAGATTCATGCAGGAACTATTGTCTTTCTACTGTTTACATCCACCAGCTGAGGGGGACGGCATTAATGTTTACGTCCCATCAAAGTGCTGAAAGTGTTAAACCTTTTATAATGGGTGTACAGATGTTTTCATCTTCAGAGTGACGCAGATGGTGGATGTAGACCGTAGGAAAAAAATACTCACGATATGATGCTCGGATTTTCTATTTTTTCTATTTTTGCTGGTGCATCGAGCACAAGAAGGTAAGTGCCATCCAGTTCCATTATATTCAAAAGAAGGCTGATCTGTCCCAAACGGGCCACCTTTTACACCAAAACAATCTACAGTTGATGATTGAACACCACGACAAGCCAAATGAAAAATTAAGGTCAAATTAATACATCAATCAATATTGACTGATGTATTTTGATTTCTTTGTGATAAAGAATAAGTAAGTTTTGGGGCGAGTTGTCTTCCAAAGTTTTGCTTTGTGTTTGTTTTGAAACTGGCTCTGCTTTTGTAAATTTAGTCATATTTTATTCATTTTTCTTTCTTCCTTCTCTGCAATACAGCCATTGAAAGTGAAATCAAGTTAGTAGAGCCACTGCTGAACTTTGAATTTTAATGTCCTAACAAAGCTTCCCCACAAATACATGTACAACATAGCATTAGCAATCAATGTCTCAACATAAACCTTTTACCCAGGCTGCACTTAAAATATTCACCAGTGATGTGACACACACACACACACACACACACACACACACACACACACACACACACACACAAAAGTAGCGGAGCCTGGGCATTGGATATGGGAAGGGGGGTTAAGGACATTCAGCTCCTCGACTCGACAGCCCTAATTTAGGAGTCGGATTCAATCACACACACATACAGAATGCAAAACGCTCCAATCACTAGAAGAAAGAAGGAGAGAGCCCTCCATCGCTCTGCCTCTACCCCTACCCTCACTGTCCATCTCTACTGCTTTCTCTCCCTTGCTCTCTCTGTCTTTTTGCTCTCTCTCTCTCCCCCTCTCTTGGACAGGCACTCGTTTGGCTGTGTTGATTGAAAACAGGTTTTAGATTTGGGGAAATGATAGGGGGAGTAATGGGCGCGCTGACGAAAGGATAGCCCTTCTCATATAATGGGACATGGAGCGTATATTTCCCCCCTTGGACTCAAATAGACGCTACTCCAGTGATCTGGGCGCACTCAGTAGGCGTCAGCCACAAGGCCTCTTTACCCATAGTTCTCCCTGATTGATGTCACTTGATTAGAAAGGGCCGCTGGGCCGAGTGATTTATTTATTTGATTAAATTTTTTATGTATGTATGTTATTTATGTATGTATGCTTGAATGCTGCGAGCGTGCACACTGGGACCTGAGTAAGGCAGGGAAAGAGTGAGACAGCAGAGTTAAATATAACGTGTAATCAACAGATGACCACTCAAAGATGGAGGGAGCTAAAATGGAGGGATTGGACCATTGTAGAGGAGTAGGGGGAGACTAACATGATTATAGCCTACATTTTTTGCTTTTATTTCTGTCTTCGCCCAGATGCAAGAAATCGTCGCCAATCAACCCTCGACTCTTTCTTCATGCTCCTGTGCTTTGCAGTGTTTTTGATCTCTTTGAACTTTCTCGTCCTCGGTTTCTCATTTTGTATCTCACACCACAATACTGTACAGTATATTCTCTATAAGGGTACTCACAATATAATATACAGTGTTCAGTAAACAGCAAATGGTTGGATGGTTGTGGGTTTGTTTAACATCTTAATTTATGATTCCTGAAAGCTTTTTGATTTGGGATATTGATCTGGTCAGTTAAGTAGCAGAGGGAGTTGATGAAATTAACAACAGGTGCACTAGAGGGGCAACAATGAGACAACCCCCAAAACAGAATGTATTTACAAGTGGAGACCACTGAAATTTTCCTTCACATTTTTCTGGGTCAATGTAAACTACTGGTAGCCTGAGGCAATACCTGGACCCTACAGAAGTTGCACAGGTAGTCCACCTCCTCCAGGATGGCACATCAATATGTGGCATTGCCAAAAGGTTTTCTGTGTCTTGTAGCACAGTCTCAGGAAGACGGAGAGCTGGACAGGGCCGTAGAAGGTCCTTAATCCAATAGCAAAGCCGGTGTCTGCTCCTTTGTGCAAGTAGGAACAGGATGAGTACCACCAGAGCTACAAAATGAACTCCAGCAGGCCACAGGTGTGAATGTCTCTGACCAAACAATCAGAAACAGACTTCATTAGGGTGGCTTAGTAGGCCCTGTGCTCACTGACACTGTGGAGCCTGATTGGCATTTGCCATAGAATACCAGCGTTGACAGGACAGCGTGCTTTTCACAAATGAGAGCAGGTTAACACTGAGCATATATGACAGATGTGAAAGGGTCTGGAGAACGTTAATGCTGCCTGTAACATCGGTCAGCATGACCAGTTTGGTGGTGGGTCAGTGATGGTCTGTGGACGTATATCCCTGGAGGGACACACAGACCTCTACAGGCACCCAGACTACCATTAGCTACCAGGTTGTATCTCAGGCTGTCCAGGAGCTCAGTGATCCGATGTTCCCATCAAGTGAAGGGATCCACTTAGAGCAAAAACTAAAACTCTGCTTATTAATTCAGCCCAATTATTTGTGTCGATATCAGCTTGTCGTCAGTACTCAGCTAGCAAGCTACTGTTAGCTTCCCTTTAGACCAACGCTGAGTAAAGTGTAGTGCAGACACTGTTGTCATCTCATGGCCAGAAATTTTATTCCTACCAATATGACAAACGCCCAGCACAAGAGCTCATTGTCAGTATAAAAAAAATAAAAAATGTAGCAGACATTACGCATCGCACTTATAATTACTGTGTTTCTTGTTCAGGTTAAACATGAGCAAGCTGCAGCTGTAGTAGAGTACAAAGAGTAGCTACAAGTGTGGAGAGAAGTGGTCCAGTTTCCTCTTGACATGGTAGAAAAAGTGCCTCAGTGAAGGGTCACAGATCAGGGGATACACAGATCAGAGGGGTCCTGGAGGGACGTGATGAACCAAGTGGAAGTCATGTTAACTTGTTACTCTACTCACTCACCAGACCACAGTACAATCCTCTGTTCTTCACCACACTTGGATGGTTTAGTTTCATAAATCACATCACTAGTACTCCAATTTCTCTTTTCATGCTTCTTCACCTAAAACCTGTTTGAGAGACAGAATGTGTGACTGTATGCTGTCTGTCACACCCAGTGTTGTTCTGCACTGCCCAGCACTCTGCAAAGTTAACACTGACATGACAGATGCAGTGATGACCATGATTCTGGGGATTAACTGTTAAGCAGCTCCTGCATGGTCAATCTTCTCTTGCTGCTCCAATGCCCTGATGCTGGAAACCATCAAGGTGACATCTCTCTCAAACAGCTATGTTAGGATATTGATCTAAATTAGAAAGTGAAAATCACCATGGCATTGTTTACCTGTAGATACTGTGATCCTGCTCAATGTGAGTAACATAAAAACAGCTCATCACTACACAAGTCACTTTTTGAAAGTAATGTTGGCCTGATAACAAATAAGATTTGGTTTTGTTTGGGGTTTTTTAATTGTTTTTTATGTTAATGATTAAATTGTGCTCAGTTTTTAGTACATTTCTGAGTCTTTTCTTATCTTTCAAAGTAAAATAGATTTATATTTTTTTTAGGTGGTTGTAATATGTATTGTAAAGGCCACCCTGAGGGGTTTCCAAAGTATTTATTTATTTTTTCCCACCTGTGTTGGAGGCCACATTTATCAAAGATCTGTTAATACTGGAACATGTCGCGTTTCAGTCATCACACATATGTCACCGTGTTAACAGTGTTTTGCTTTGTGTGGCTGTATCCATTAATCCTGTCTGGAAATGCTAACAAACCGTGTCTGCTGCAGTTTTGTGCAAAAGTCTTAAGCCACCCTTCATTTCTTTTAATTTACATTCAAGGAGCCATACTTTGTTTTAACCTTTTAAAATGGTCTTGAGAAATAGTTCTCCAGGCTTTCTGAAGATCTTTCAAAGTTTTTCTTTGTACACAGGTTTCTTTTTCACTTATTTTCAGTCCAGTCCATGTACTTGACCATTTTCAGTGACACTGAACGCTGACCTTTGAGTTATTCAAGCATAAAAAAGGCACCTATATTAAGGGATGACTCAGTGTTGTATGCACATAACAGATGACTTGGCAAACAACCAATTTGCTGTTTGCTGAAGCCTTATCAGAAATGGTCTCAGTGGAAGGGTGGCTGTCAAGATGCCATGTTTAAAGGCTGAGGTATTCCAAATTACACAACAACTCTGAACTGGGCTGAAAATCAATGGTAGCAGGCCTTATGGAGTGATGAATCCAAATTTGAAATTTTTAGTTGAAATCAGTATGTGCGGAGGCAATCAGGAGAGGGATACAACATAAGGTGTCCACAGCCATCTGTGCGATGGTTTGAGTTTCCATTTCAGCTGATGGTTTTGGTGATCTTGTCAATAATGATGGAATTATTAATACAAAAAACTATTGTCAGATTAGCAACAGCTTCATTTTTCAGCATGACTGTGATCCCAAGCACACTGCCAATGCAGTAAAGGCATACTTGGATAGAAAAATAAAACACCACTAGCCCTTTTCCACTAAAATCTACTCGGATCAAATTGGCTGACTCAACTCTGATTTTAGGGCTTTCCTTTAGGTGGTAGTACCTGGTACTAGGTACTTTTCTTTCTTTTTTTTCTCTCTCTTTTTTTTTTTAGTAACTACTCAAGAGTTTTGCACAGCACTGCAAATTATTAATATACAACACACGCAACTCGTTTCCCCAAAGTCAGCAAAATATAGACATGCGCACGCTCACGCTGCTATAAAATATAGGTTTACGGTGTTATCCCTCAGTCCTGGGGCAGTAATAACCCATATTACTGCATTACACACCCAGGGGCCAGCAATGCTCAGATTACAGGGAGGAGACATATGATCCTATACTCTATACTGTGTCACTGTATACCAGCACTGATTTATGAGTATTGTTTTTCCACAAACACCATCTAAGCTTTAATATTATAATTTTTTTCTGGGTGGTGAGCAGAGGGAGGGTGCTGCTACTAAAAAGAGCTGGTCTGAGTCTGTGGGGGCTCACTTTTTGTTTTTCGACTCTTGAAGGTAATCAAGATTTTAGAATGAAATGTTACTCAAGCTGAGTCCTCTTTTGGCACCTGGGTCCATTAACAATCAAAGTGCTGCCTAACTGCAGTGATCTTAAAACGCCTGTGGGAGCTTGCATGGGTAGTTGTTGTGAAGCGTTATCTGATTAAATGTATAGAATCACCAGTGAAATCTTCTTTTTTCTTTTTTTTTAAGCTGAGTTTGTTTTTGTTTGTTTTTTCCCCTTTAATTTCGTCACCTTCCAGCGTTTTTGAAGTTGCAGAAGTCTGCGGGTTTAACTTCAGTATTCCTGTTATTGTTATGTCTGAGAAAACAAAGCCATCTATTTTAATACAATTAAAGTATTATCATCCTGCACTGTAACTCTTCAACCCTTGCTGCAGCACTGCCTGACTTCTTCTTTCAGCTTCTCCTCCCGTCCTCTGCCTCTACCTCTGTCTTGCCAACCACCTGCATCTCCTCTCTCTCCACATCTCTTTGGCCTCCCTCTTTTCCTCTTGCCTGGCAGCTCCGTCTTGCATGTTCTTCTCCCAGTATACACCACATCTCTGCTCTGCACGTCCAAACCAATTCAGTCTGGCATCTCTCACTTTGTCCCTGAGCTGTCCATCTGATACACTAATTTCTAATCGTGTCCATCCCCGTCACAGCCAACTCAAAAGTCAGCGTCTTTACCTCACCTGCCTCCAGCTCCGCCTCCCGTCTCCAACGATATAACGTACATCGTCCCTCTACCATCGCGTAAACCATTCCTTTCACACTTTCGGTAGCAAATCACTCCCGACGTGCTTCTCCGTCCATTCCACCCTGCCTGCACTCAGCTTGCAAAGCATGAAATGTTCCTTTATTGCTATAAACATGTTTTCATGTCATTTTGCTATTCTGCACACCTGCTGATAAAAATACTTACCAGCCTATGAAATGTGCATTCATCTGTAGCTGATGAAACGCCGTATACGCTATTGTTTAAATCAAGGTTGTTTGTTTGGGTTTTTATTTAATGTTTGGGTCTCACCTTCACCGAATGCCAGGTTCATTTATTTGCACTGCGAGCTGATCTTTAGCATGGGCGAATAGTGGCAGAACAGAGGATACAGGAAAATACGACAAGAAGCCTGTGACACTGATCAACGCTGGAAACCACTAGCTGCAGTACTAGGGGTAGTATTCCTACTACTGCTACTCGCAGCAGGCTGCTCTCAATCTTTCATGCTCCATACTGTCAGCACTCCTGATAGCTGTGTTTATATGTTAGAGAGATGACTAACAAGATGTTGGTTTTGATCTTTTGAAGGGAACTTATTGAAAAAGCAAGATAAAACGCCAGCGACTTCATCCTTTTGTGTTTGCATTTCCTGTTGTTTACTAAAAGTACACATGCGTCGTGATATGCTGCCTGTTGTGTCACATACTTTTGATTGTATCGGGGTATTTATGCATTGTCCAACCATTGTAAACTGAATGTTTATCATTATACTGAACATATATAATAAAGCCCATTAAAAGAAAATGGCTTTACATAAGAGCTCTGATTCCAAGCAGAATGTAATTTGATCAGCTCGTGTGTGTGTGCTTTTGTGTGTGTAATGTGTGTGTCCTCTGCAGTGCTCCAGTATGTTTGTGAGTGTGCGCACATTTGCAAGCGTGCTCCTGTCTTATCTACATGTACATTGCATTTTTGTGCCTGATTGCTGCGACTGAGTAAAACATGGAGGTAATTTCATCCGCTGCAGGAGATCTCTAATAGATTGCGTACGCGCGCACACACTCACACACGCGCGCGCACCAAGTCACACACTGCTATGATAAAAAATAAAAAAATAAACCATGCTGTCCATTCCTTAGCTGGGAACATCCCGTATCAATGACTTTCAAATCATTTCATGTCACTTTTCTTCTCTCAGTCTCCCCCCCGGCTCTCCCTTTTATCTCCCTCCTCCCTTGTTTCCTCTGTCTGTTGCTTTTCTCTTCCTTCCATCACCCCCACCCCACCCTCCGTGGGTCTCAATCTTGAGTGTGGGCAGTATGATTGCGTGTGTGAGCAATAATGTAATTTTGCCGCATTGATAAAATATAAATTGTCCTTGAGCTGCGCTTTCCTAATGATCCATTTACCGACAGCTTCCCTGCCACCTCTCAGTGCACTGCATTTGGTCCTCTTCTACCCTCCCACTCGTCATCTTTTTTTTTTCTCTTTTTTTTTTCCCCTCACTCTTGTCTTCTTTCTCCTCCTTTCCCTCTCTTTCCTCTCCATTTTCTTCCCTCACTCTCTCCTCATCTTCCCCGCCTCCCCTCCCTTTCTCCGGCGATACAAAGCGGGGTGGCAAAATCCGCGGGTGCGATTGTCAAATCAATTATTCATTCTGTGCAATTACACTCACACAAAGAAGTTTCCCTGTGCTCCGAGTGGTGATTAAATTAACTGCTATTCCAGCTGCCCGTCGCCACCAGCCTAATAGAATATTCATGGAGGCGGCCGACGGAATGGCCGATCTCCATTAACTTCATCATGCTCACTTAATTACAGGCTTGTTATTGTATTTACACCTAGTTAGAGCGTGCAGAGCCCCGATCTACTCGTGCCCAGCACCGCCAGCGTGTGCGCGAGTGTGTGACAACACCTAGTTAGAGCAGAGATAACCCCTGATACACTCACCGTGCGCGTGCGCGCATGAGAGACCGTGTGTGTGTCATGGAGACAAAGATGGTGTCCTGGTGAACAAATTTCCTTTCAGGTTTATCCATTTGACAAACTTTTCAATATGTGTGTGCGCCTTCTGTTCTCATATCTTTGTTCCTCTTTTCATTCTTTTTTTTTTTTTGTTGCTATTTTTGCCCCTTTTTTTCCTTCACTTCTAGGCCTTCCCAATATCACCATCTCCCCTCCCCTCCCTCTCCTCGCACCTCCACCTCACGCTCACTCTTTAGGGGGAATCTATTTATTTGAACCGCACCCCCCACTGTGCCCTGACTTGCGGCAAGGTGTCTCCTTCTTTCTTTTCCTCTCTGTGACTTTTAAATCATTCTTTTATCCGTTCGCCACGCAGTGATTGAGGTGGAAAAGAGAAAGGAGTGAGGAGGGAGGGAGAGAATTATTTTCTCCTACCTTTCAGAAATGATGACATGATTGCTTTCGCTTGATCATGCATCATCACCCCCCTTCTATCCCCCGGATAAATAGACTAGTCTGCCTTTCCCTGCCTCTCTTCTCTCTCCATCCCTGTCCATCCTTAGCTAACATGAGGATTATCTGGTAATAGTGGCTGCTGGTGTTAAAGTCAACCACACCATCTTCTATATGTGTGTGTGGTGTGTGTGTGTGCACATGCGTGTGTGATTGCTGTTTCTGTCACATAGATGTCTTTAGTGACTGAGTTATTGTGCTTTTTAAGTGTTTAACTACCTTCGTTGTCATGTATTTTGTGTGTGTGTGTGTGTGTGTGTGTGTGTGTGTGTGTGTGTGTGTGTGTGCGCGCCTCACTGTTGATCTCTGTGTATCTAACCTTTGTTCCCTTGGGCAGTCGGTGGGCTGGTATTTATCCAGCAGCCACTAATGCAGCAGGCAGGAAGGACGAGACAGGAGATAGGGCTGTGGAGATGGCGAGGACATGACAGTCGGCCATATGGATGACTTTGTGTGTGTGATTTAGATAAACACAGACACGCACACACTTTGTTTAATTAATCACATCGATGTCCTTTTAATCGTTTAGTCATTTAAAAAGATGAAGCCTTTAGTATTTTAATGGAATTAAATCACCTAAACCAGCAGTGTGAACTCATCACTTTGGGCTGCAGGTAGCGGCGAGATAAGCAGTCATCACAAATGCACTGCAGCCTTCACTCTTAAAGACATCGCCCACCAGATCTGCGCGCAAGAGCGTAAATGTCCGACGTAGTCCACTTGGACGTTAGCCGGCTCTCAGCCTGCCTTGGCACGAAGTCTTTGTTGTTGTCTGGTGCATTCACTGCTAGCAAGTGAATCTCATGTTTGCATTTCCAGTCCTGAGAATGAGTTCGGCTGCACATGTAGCACCCAGACCCCTGCTGGGTGCTACAATTGCGGAAAAATATGCGTGCCCGATATTCCTGAAATCGTCCAAAGTTAAACATCTGAAGACGGCCACAGTCCCAGCTGCTGCCAGCTTTATTCCTTTTTTTTTTCTCTTTTTTTTTTAATCAGTTAATATGCAAATTATTTACTCAATTTATCATTTGTTTTATAAAGTGTCAGGAAATAATAGTTTAAAAAAAATGCCCCATGCAATTTTCCACAGCCTCACTGCTCATTGACTTTAATTTGCTGCTGACACCCTCTGATTGTTGTTGTTTACAAATAAGTGGTGCTGGTGCCTAAATGATTTTTATTTGAAGCTCTGAGGAGCAGAGCGTTGCAAGTAAAGTGAATAAAAGTGATGACTGCAGCTTGTGAGGGTTTTTTTTTTTCTCCCCTATAATTGAAAATGAAAAGATTAAAAGCACAGTGCCCATTTTCCTGCTTCTTCACCTGCATCAGCTCGCTGTTATACCCGTTGTCGCTTGCTGCGCTCATTGGTTTGATGCTGTGTTATTACTTGGTTTCATGATACTTCATCTACACTTCATGCTCGGTATAATACCGTAAAGATTTGGTTGTAGTGGCCGCCCTGCCTGCTGAAGTCATCTCTCTGGCCTTATTACAGCCCACCTGGAGAGATAATGGGGGCAAAATATTGACTTGATGCTCTCATTGGGTTTTTCTATCGATCTTATGATCGTGTGTGTGCGTGCGTGTGCGCGCCATCAACCCATCAGTCCAATTCTGTGGTCGCCCTCCTAGCCCTCAAACTTAATAGCATTACTTGCAGATAGCATTGGATCTGTTAGCTCTCTCCACTTAAGGTTAAAACACTCTTTAAGTTTTTATGAGTAGAAACAAAGTCATTGTGCTTTGTGTTGCTCTACAGTAGGGGTCTGCACAGCTTAATCCCACAGATGGAGGGCAGCTGAAGTCATCCAAGAGTGAATAGTGAGGTTGAAATGCATGCATGATCTTCTGCAGAGCTTTAACAATATCAAATCTTCTTTCTGTCCTCCTCCAGATCTTGTTAACAAGATGAATAAAGAAAAAGATGTCTATCGGAGGCTAAAGGAAGTACCAGACAAAGCCTTGGTGTCCAGCGGGTACTCTGAGATTAACCTGGCCAAACTCTTCCAGGCTTTCTCCTCCCTTAAGTAAAACAACATAAACCTCCATGAAGACGTCACTGCCAAGAGGCTCCAGTTTCTGACTCAAAAATCTGGACATATGCACATACAACCACATGTTTTCTTTGTTTGCAGTTTCCACATATAGACCTCAGCCTCCTAACCCTTATGTCATCTACCCTGCAGCTAATGGGCCTGTAATATAGCTTAAAACCCAATCACAGCTTCCCCATCTACACACACACGCTCTCATTATTTGACCCCGTCACCCTAGCTCTGTATGGTAAAGGGGCGCAGCAATCATACCTAAATGACAGCCTATTGTGCGTGCAGAGGCTAGCTGTGCCCAGATGTGTGAGAGTGTAAAAATGACTTATCCTCAGAGCAGCCAGTATACTCCAAAAGCAGCTAATTACCCAATGATAGTGACCCCAGCCTCTAAGACCACTGGATGCCTGCAGCGATCGGACACTTGTTCTGATTACTACCATTCATCCTGTGTGTGTGAGTGTGAGTGTGAGTCAGATCAGTGGATGAAAGAAAAGAGTGAAGGAGGATGCAGGGAGTGACGGGGTGAGGGAGGCCACACGCGCTGCTCCCTCGCTCTTTTGTCCCAGTATCGAACAGCTGATCTTCTCCTCCACTGCGTCTGTTTAACTGATGTCATTTAATCTCTTTCACCTTTTTTCCCCCTCTCTCTCCTGCCCTTCCTCCTCTGTGCAAATTGTGTTTTTAAAGCATTTAATTTTCTGTGTAACAGAGTTGTATCTCTCGGTAGGGTTTTTGTCCTGTTTCTTTGTGATGATCAGAATATTTTGATATCGAACAATTTAATGTTTTTCATACTGAAACCTCAATAAAAGGCTAAATGGATAAGAAGTTAGTCCTGTATTGTTTGGGGAGTGGGTGGGGGAGACGGCAAACGGTGGGTGGGTGGAGATCCTGTTTTGCCACTACACACTGTAATGGCACTGTGATAAAAACTCAGATTTATTTAAATTTGGGAGGGAGGGAATGTTCACAACATTGGGATATATGGGTAGCTAAATAGAGCATCGTTCAGCATCATTTGCTCACAGGACCACTGAAAGCAACAATGAATCAATCATACTACCCAGTAATCTGTGTCCACAGCCTGATGTAGCTCTTCATTTTGGTCCAGCTCTTCAGAATCATGTAGCGAGTCTCTCTGCTGCAGCAGGTTATTTGTAGTGTTTATGTAGCTCCTGCATTAAACTGCTGCTAATGAAGTCCATAATGAGTACTAAATGAAATAAATGTTCTAAAACTATATACATTAATATTTTTATCTTCTGAAAGGGTCCGTGTGCACTCTTGAGAGCTGGAGCTCGAAGCTTGGAGAGATGATGGATTGATGATTGAATATTTCCACATAAAGACCAACACAGAAAAGTCAACTGTGTTCTCTGAATAGGTCCCAGAAATAAATGTCTAACCAGGAGCTGAGAGAAGACTTCTATTTGAGACTTCTATTAGGACATTTTATAAGCCTGTATGTCAACGTGTTAGTTTTTTTTTCTTCTAGGTAATCATTTGAGGGTAGAGTATTTTACCCAGTTAAATCCCGGTGCACGAAGCATTCCTGCTCACTGATTGCTCCCGTTAAAGGGATTAAACTATAACGTTTGCCCAAATGCATGTTAATCTATAGTCATGCCAGCCTGTGCGTACTAAATGCTGCCTGTATTTACTCAGCTCTACTTAAAGTTCAGCATGTAACCCGCTGCTTCGAGTGTTTCTCACATTTTTCCTCCCAAGAATTCTCCTTTGTGTTAATACAGTCGAGGGAATTTTTCTTTTTTCTTTTTTTTTTTTACTCCATCCTGCCGTGTGCATTTCCATAAACACTGTACGCCTCACAAATCACTTCAAACCACTGTGACTTGTGAAGGCAACCTTAAGTGGGCTGAACACTTAAACCGTGATTCACTATGCAATGGATAGAACATGCTGAGTGTGTGTGTGAGAGAAAGCGTCTGCATGCATTTACAGCCATAACTTTACATATTTATTAAAGCATATTAGCTCCACTACTTCTCCCTCACCAACTTATTTTTTTCCCCTTCTTTACTTTCCCCTCCATTTAATCACCCTCAGCTCACAGTAGCTGTGCTCAGGCCTCCTGTTCCCTCTATCAGACTGCAGGGTTTTTTGAGTAAGGGCCCCCGTTTTGTCCTCCCGCTTTGCAGTAAACCAGTCAAATGAAGTCCCCTGCATTAATTTGACCCTGCTAAGCTAATAAGGTCGAACAAGTCTCTTTGTATTGTCGTGTTAAGCTTTATTGCTTGTCGTTTTGACCAGCGATGGACAAGGTAGGCTTTGATGAGGGAATTAGTCCCCTATTCTGTCCCTGTTATTCATAGCGCGGTGGAACATACAAGCACCAGAGAGGGTGTCAAAAGGAGAGCTGGTCCTATTGCAAAGTGTCTCCCTTGTTGGAGCTGAAAGGGCGGTTATGAGACGATAAACCGCTTAATACACTGAGCTAATTGGATGAGAGCAAGAGAGACGGGGGAATTAAGGGGCGATCCGAGAGGGGAGCGGAGAGCCATGGCCCTGCTATTCAGGTCTTTCATCGGGGCTGGTTCTCCGCCTCGGGGGAAAGGAGGGGGAGCCGTTCATCAAAGCGCCTTTTAGAGCTCCTCTCCCGGGGACTGAGTGAGGACTGATCCGGCTGAGGCTGTGGAGT
>VVHJ01028460.1:41270-53729 GCA_015107715.1 Tylochromis polylepis
AGGCATCTCCCCCCCCCCACCCCCACCTCTTTTTTTTTTTTTTTTGCACACACACACACACACACACCTCGGCCTCGCCCCCTATCTGTCCCCTCTGATGGGAATTCAAACACCATCTCATCCCAGGAATACAGACAGTGTTTGCTCCTGCACTAAGTATGCTTTTTATGAATTGCCGGCCTCGGCTTAATAGCCACTAAAACGTCCCCGGTTCGCGTGTAATAACATTCAATAACAGGAAGGACCTTCCCCGCGCAGCGACTGGGGCCATTTAACACATTTTACTGTAATAAATTATTGCCTCAAATTGGCCCGTAATCGTTGATCCTCAATCAGTGACGCATATCACCGGTTATTATCCAGCGCTGCATATCGGAGACATTTTATAGAGAACAGATAAAACATTAGAGGATGCTGCTTTTCCTTTTCTCCCCCCCCCACTCCCCCTCCCCCCCTTATATTTGATTTACAAGTCAAGCTTCTCTTCTTTTTTTTTCAGATAAAAGATCAACACGGAGCCACTTACTTGAACGCGGGCTTCGGTGAGATCCAGGCGCATTGCGAGCTCTTCTCTAAAATAAATGAAATAAAAAGAATAACAAAGACAGAAAGAGGAAGAGAGAAAAAGCAGAGAGACAGTAAGAAAAGATTCAAGGTTACAGGCCACCATTTGGAAGCAACGCAGAATTGCTGTTTTGTCCCCTCCTGTTGTTCACTGTCAACAATAGACGACCAAAAATAGGCTGGATTTTTTCCCCCCTCTCTTCCCCTGCATGAACTGCAGAAAGACGCCATAGCCATATTCTATTTTCCCTGTCACGGATGGAAAGAAATGGGCCTAGTGATTGTTAGATTTTCCTTAGCCAAGGCCTGTCACCGTAACAACATAATGGTTGAAATAATGACATCTAAACTAGCCTGCCACAAAGCAATTGACGCTCCCTTCAGCTATATACAAGATGGGCTCGCAGTCCAAATTAGACCTACGAGGCGCCTTAAAGTAAATCGACTGAAAAATAAAATAAAATAAAATATATATAAATATATATATGAATAATCCCATATGGGAAAATTGGAAAAATTCATTTTGCGTGTCTTGATGTTTCAGAAGAAAAGTCAAAAGTGTCAATTTAACAGAAAGGGAATGGGATTTATTACTATTATTACTATTATTATTATTAGTAGTAGTAGTAGTAGTAATAGTAGTAAGTTATTTTATTTAGTTTTGGTTCAAACTACAAAAAAATCCTGGATAATATAATTTTAACAAAATGTATAAAATATCAGCTTGTAAAGCTCTGCGTTTCTTTCAGTGTGTGTGTGTGTCTGCGTGTAGGAACAACGTTTGTGTACACCTGCCCTTGGTCTTGAGCTTAGGCCCTGACTTTGAGCACGCAGTATCATGTCCAGCAGGTAACCTGAGCTGCTCCACTTAATTATTCCTCCATGCAGGGACACCGCTGCCATGTGCAGAAGTAGGCATTGGTTTTTTTTTTTGGTTTTTTTTTTAAAAAGGGGGGCTCCCCGTTAGCACTTACAGGCCCATTGTGCTCATTTATTTAAAGCACGGATTTAGTGTGGGGCTTTTTATGAGCTGTGATCGGCTCAGTGTCCTGTTACACACGCGTGGAATTACTGGGACTGTTTCTGAAAAAATTTTATGGGCTAGGGGAAGTGTTTATTTAAAAATAAATGCAATTAATTATCACCTTCAGTCATGGAAGTATTTAAGAACATATGGCTTGTATAAGATTTTTAAGCGCGTTCATTTAACTCTTAGCTATAATAATAATAATAATAATGTAGGGCAACGCAGTTAAATATATTTTACATGAAAATTAAAATTCGATTTAGTAGGCCTACAATCGTCACTTTTTAATCCGCTAAGGAGTGATGCAGAATAACAGAAAATAACAAATAGTATTTTTTAAAAAGTTAAAAAAATTTTACTATAAAAAAACAACCACATTTTTTCAAGACACTTCTTTGTTTTTTTTATTTATTTTTTATTTACTTTTCTTTTCTCTTCTCTCACCTGGTGAAGACGTCGGGGTAGTGCGTCTTCTGGAAAGCTCTCTCCAGCTCCTCCAGCTGGTAACTGGTGAAGGTAGTCCTGTATCTTCTCTGCTTCCGTTTCAGCATCCCTTCCTCCGAGTCACTGCCCGCCGACAGACACACGCTGTCTTCCCCGTCCCTCACGTCCCCATCCCCGGCGTTTAAGCTCTCCCTCTCCTCGTCCTTCGGGGACAGCGCCACCGCGTCCACGCAGCCCTCTTCCTCCTTCCCCGCGTCGTCCTCGAACTTCAGCGGACCGAGCTCCACCAGTCCCATGCTGCCGTCCTCCGAGGCCTCTCCGGGGCTCTGGTCGCCCTCTCCCCGGCTCAGCGACGCGTTCTCTCGGTAGGACTTGCTACGGCTGATGCTCACCTGTGGCGCCTGGCTGATTTTGAGGCTCTCGCTAGCTTGCTCCAGCAGGAGCCTTTCCCTCTCCAGCTTCTCTGCGTGCTCATGGAGATACTTCCCCCCAGGTCCGTACAGCCGGCGGAGCTTTGGAGGCAGGTGCATGTCAGCGCTGAGAGAGAGAGGTTCTTTCGCTGGCCCTGAGAAAGAAGCATGTGAAGGATGTCAGAAATAATGAGCAGGCACTTCAATTTTCTTCAAGGCTAAAATAAAATGTAATATTTTCACAGGCGTTTAAAATGACTTGCTTAGTCGTGGAAACACTTTAATTAACCAAAGCGAGATTCTTGGAGCTATAATGGGCTCACCTACAAGCTTCATTAGAGCAACTCCTGCAGAAGCGCTACTCACATACTTTAGGGCCAAATTAGTTTGCTTTGTTACAAATTCACCCCTCTTTACAACACTGCCAAATAACCAATGTAAACTACCTATTTTCTCTTTAAAACAAACTCACCGTCGGCGGTCTTGTCGAGCTCCACTCTGCCGGGCAGACCCGTCAAACTTTGAGCTCCTATCAGTCTGACCTTACAGGGACTCCTGCGGCCCAGAATGCTGTCTATGCAGTAAGAGGAGAGCAGTGTCGGGGATTTACTGCTCTTCCTCTCGCTCCGGTCGTGGATATCTTCCTCAAACTGACCGCTCATGTCGACGCTTCGGTTCGTCTTTCGGTAACGCCTGTCAGTCTCCCTCTCTCTACCTCTCTCTACCTCTCTCCCCGTCCTGTCTCTCGGGGTCTTCTTCTGCTTCTTTTTTTCTTCGGCTCCTCTCAGGCCGGCTCGTCTGTTTACCGGGACCGCTCACTCCTCCCTCCTTCTCCTCTCTCCCCTCTGTCACTCCTGTGTCACACTCTCAGCTAATGACAGACAGCGGTTTGGCTGCCTCGCGCTGCGCTCCTGGTCTGCCAGGCGCTTCTCCGCTCCGCGCGCTCGCTCAGCATAGGCTACGTGTGGGCTGTTGCTGCGCTCTTGATTGGCTCGTGTGTGTATGTGGGGAGAGAGACAGCGCGCAGCTGCTTTATATATTTTACATTAAAGTTAATTTGAGGGAGAGGCGACAAAACCCGACATGGACTTCTCATTCCTCCGCGGAACGGACTCAAGCGACTGGAGCAGAAAAATCCAAAGAAACTGAAATAAATAAATAAACGAATAAATAAATAAATAAAAATAACGGCTTCTCTTGCTTGTTGTTGTAAAATGTCTAACACTTTTACTCACTGTAATTTATTAGCGATATAGCCTCATTTAATAAAGCGCTGACGGGCTAACAAGTGTAACAATGTCACTAGCACAATGACTTTGGAGGAAAGTACCACACATAAGGCTACAAAGCACAATTTCACTGCTTTTTTTTCCTTCCCCAGGTTACGCGCCATTACATTTCAAAATAAAAACACACGTGTAAACGATAAAAATAGTAATAGCTGACTTTTAAGTTGATGTCGCTGGCTTACTGTCGCTAGCTAACCGGGTATTTGAATAAAACAGAGTTGGGGCCTATCAGCTCTTTTTTTGGGGGGGGAAAGAGGCCCACTAACAACTAGCCTATTTGCCATGTACACTGTATATATAAAATATGATATTAACAGTATAATTTATAATACTACTCGGGACAAGTAATGTCCATAATGACGATGATATTTTGCTTTTCTATATTAGTAGATAATTTTATAACATAACGATAACAATAAAAAATACTATAATGATAATAATAATAATAATAATAATAATAATAATAATGAATAGGCTTTTGTCTTCTTTGATAATTTCCATGGTCTTTATTATTACTTTTCTACTATAATTATAACTATAACATTTTAGGCCATTTCTATATTTGTTTTAAGCACATGGCTTAAATCCTTGTGCCAACATGAAAAAAAAAAAATCTGGCGCGGAGTTTGTGTTTAACCACTGCACCTGCGTGAGCCATGTCACAGACCGAGTCACATAGAAATGTAAAACATCAACACAGAGATCAGAATTTTGTAGCTTTTAAAAACAAAAGTTTATTTTAACAGAAGTGTAAGCATTAATGCATTTAATCTATCTATCTATCTATCTATCTATCTATCTATCTATCTATCTATCTATCTATCTCTTACTTTCTGTCTCTCTTCAATTGCCTGCTCTCTGCTGGAGTTGGGGATTGACTTAAAAAGTGAGGGTGGCGCGCGGTGATGAGACGCCGCACGGGGAGCCGGGATGGCACGCAGGGACTCCGCTGTGGAGAGGGGGAGCGATGGAGAGATGGATCACGAATGTAATTTTAAATGAAAGTCTATTTAACCCGCTGTGAATGCCATGACCCCTATCCTCGCCTCAGAGCCCATCACTGTTAAAAGGATCATTTTCAGAATTCAATCCAAAAACTTCAGCAAGCTGCAATTTACTCTCTCCCACTTTCTCCCTCTCTCTCCTCTTCCCCTCAGTATATATCTGCCCAGCTAGAGCTTCGCAGCAGACGAAAAATAACAATAAAATATATGTCCAAGATTGCACAAACTGCCCCCCCCCCTTTCTCTTCTCTTTTATGTTTTTAAGTCAGAGCTTTATGGCCCCTTTTGTGATTGGAATTGGAATAAGAGCACAATTGATCTCTGCAAAGTTAAGTTAAGGTGCAGGTCGCTTAGTATTAGAAGAAGGTAAACCCACCTAACTCGGTTTCATCTCTCTTTCTTTTCTTTTCATTTAAGAGCCTTACAAAAAAGTTAACATAGGTGCTTTTATACAAGTATCGGCGGGAGTGTAATATGAGAGGAAAAGTAATGCTTTTTTCATAGCATTAACCTTTCGTGCTGCACATTTCCTCAAAGGCCTGTGAAAGCTGCGATGCGAGACGGCACAAACAGCCGATGTCGTCTCGTCATCCGCGTTCACGATCAAACGTGCAGTCTTAATGCTGTCACCTCACGGATGGTGTCACATTTAATCTATCTGGAACTTTTTATTATTATTATTATTTTTTATTTTTATTTTGTGGTGTCACAAACTTCCGAGCTTGTTTATTTTGCACGCAAATCAATGTAATGAGTGTAATAACAATATAAAATGTTATGCCTTTTCCCTGCGCGGTCACAAACAGACGTGCGTAATACAGACGGGTATTTAGAGTCACTCTGTAATTTGGGGGCCACAATTTGATTCATTTATCCGCACACTGTTATTAACCCTGTGGAAAAAGAGATGTCAGCCGCCATTTCAGCCAGCAGGACATCCGCGCTTTGTTTAAATGCACTAATTACGCGCATACATTAGAGGGGGACGGAATAGCCTGAGCGTAATTTTCACATTTTTCAGTTTCCCGTCTGTTTGACGTGCAGGTGAAGAGATGGCGGAAAGAGGCCGCCTTCAGTTGCAGCGCCACCTCACCACCCCCTCCTCACCCTGTATTTTCATAACATCCTAACTTGATAATATCCAGGGGGAAACACCGGCTTGTGCGCTTTTCTGTTCGCTTAACGCTCAGAGACTGTGGCTGTGCAGCTGAACTAGACCACAGAAGTCCAGAGGCCTCTGAACACATTCACGCCAGAAGGAAGATTAACCTAATGACGCATTTAGTAGTGCACGCGGCCTTTTTTTTTAATCTGCAGCGCATGCCTCTTCCTCTCTGAAGGCCAGGGAAGTGATACTAATGAAGTCCATTTAGGGCCAGCAGGTTGCGGTGGGCCTATGGCAGGTCATTCAGCTGGCGCCATCTTCTGGACGGAATAGCAAACTGCTCCCACAGGTGAGAGGCAGCTCATGTACTGATGTCCATATTGCACTATTCATCTGTAACTCCGCTTTCGTGCTTCATCCTCACCACTGACTGTATTCCCAATTCATATGAGTGGATTGAATGTAATCAAAGCGGAAACCTACACCCACCTTTAGGAGACAGGTCAGCACGTGAGACATTTCATATTATTATTATTATTATTATTATTATTATTATTATTTTAACTCCTAATTTGCAGTCGCGTTTTCCGCTGCCCCCTCAAGTTTGCCTCCGCTTTGCATCGCCATGTTGCACCAACTGTCCTTGGTGACGACGGCACATCCTCCATCCATCCCCGCGCTCTGACATAATTGGACACTTGCTCTGCTTGAGAGGCCAAGCAGGAAAAAGAAGGAGAGAGGGAGCGAGTGTGTGTTGGGAGGGGAGGGAGGCTTTTAAGGCGCGCGTAAGCAAAGTTAATTAGCGGTTATTAACAGCCCGCATAATGAGAGCGAGAGGGAGTCAATTTAATGACTTTGTTAGCGCGAGTTCAGAGCGACAGGCGATGATCGAAACAACAAAGGCGAGCGCGCACGCAGCCATCATCCGTAATTTCCAGCGGTAATGCGGTCTGATCAGAAACAAAGGGTTCTAATTTCGTTCAACTGACTCGATAATTTGTCCTTATGTAAGGAAAATAATTAATGACTTAATGCTTCAACAGAAGTAGCTTTCTTTGGGAGAGGATTTTTTTCTTTTTTTTTTGGAGGCCTAGTTTGCTGGAGAAGGTGGTAAGGAAATCAATTTCCAGACCCATAATTATTTACATCATGAATTTAAAACGTGGACGTGTGCCTCTGCTCCCAGTTAGTGCGCAGACCAGGGAGAGTCTATTAGGAGAGGAGAGGAGAGGAGAGGAGAGAAGGAGTTTCGCAGTCTCCTTCTCTCAAGCAAATTGTGTGTGGCAACAAATGGGCCACTTGTTATAATGTAGTATAATAGATTTACACATTAGAACAAACAGCAAACCGCGAAGGATATGGACCGGATGTAGTTTGGCAAACCGTTAAATGTAATCATAAATGCAATATTTAATGCAGTTCATCAGTGCAGAGCTGAAGGGTTTGGTGGCACATGATACCTGGTTATACTCTGGAGTCCAGCCGCATTCACGGCTGTATCCCCCCCCATGTGCAGGTCATTGTGGCTACCGCCTCGTAAATCATCCAAGCGCCTGCATACGCGTCTTTACGCATGATTTCATCATTCCACAGATGGGTTGAGTCGGAGGAAAGATGTGAGCGCTATTATCGATTGAGGGAACATGAGCCGCCTGTGGGCCACTCTTGGATTCATGGCAGGTGGATAGGTCACCCACACGAGAGCGGCAATTTCACGGCCCCCATTGTCTCCACTGATTACTGCTTTGATCACAGGAATCAAGAGCCCGAGACTCTCGTAAACCTCCAGCGTGGTCCAGGGAGCTCGCGAGCTGAAGAGGTCATCATGCTTCATCATCACCATAACCATCGACATCATCATCCTCATCATCATCACCATCCTCATCATCACCGCTAGTTGACCATACAAACCTGGGGCGCTGTGTGTTTTCACAGGCGCGTTGCCCTTTTATTGATTGCGTGCCTTAATTTTAATTCGATTGCGCGAGTGTCAAAAATTCCGCAAGAATCATCCTAGTAATGAGATAATCAAAGTAATATATGCAAATCAGTTATGTTGCCAGCTTATCAAAACCGGAGTGCCCCCCCTTGAGTCTGAAGAAGTCCATTTATTCAGTTAGTGGCAATACCTTGCGCAAATGGCGCGATGCAAATGACAGTTGATTAGACTAAATTAAGAACCTCGTTTCTCCCTGACCTTGTCTGAGTTTTATGTAAATTCTTTTTTTTTTTTTTTTTTTTGCTTTAATGTGATAAAAAATGCAGTTTTGAAACCTTGGCCTTTGTAGAGCTGAACAATATTTTCCACGAGAGAAACAATGGTCAACCTCAAAACATAACTCAGTGTGTCAGTAGCTTGGATGATCCCCTGACTGGCTCTTTTGTGTCTGTCTTGCTGTCTGTCACAAATCTCAGTATACCTTGACCCCGGTGCAACACCCACAGTGACAGAAAGTGTGCCGTGATAACTTCCTTGCTGTGGGGGAGTGTGCCTTGAAGATGGACTAGGTGTGGGTGCCTCTGGGTGTGTGTCTCCTTGTGTGTGCCTGTGTGTGTTTACACAATTATGTGTACTCATGTGTGTACCATAACATATTGTCTAAGGAGACAGGGAGAGTGCAGCTGAGACTTCCTCTCTGTGGGGTGTGTGGGGCCTGTAGATGGGAAAGGAATAAATCCAATATAGATTGCAGGGCTGCGCTGCCTCCCGCTGGGGACCCTCAGACTTGCAGGCCAGGATCGAAGTGCTTTTCTCCACCTAAATTGGCCCGAGAGGCCGCAGGAGCTGCCAAGCTACACCCCCAGCACTGGGACTGCCTACGACCTAATGATGGTGCCAGGGACAGACGCAGATATACTCACGCGTACACACAGACGGAGATGCACGCATTTTGTATGTACACACCTGAAACTCACACACAATCATGCCCAGATTGATATAACATCAGTCACACTCTTGCACCAGTCAAACACACACTTTGAGAAGAAAACCACACAGATATAAACACACCCTCCTCGTTCTCTGATGTTGAACACACTCATTCCTTGTCCAAAGACCATTCACCTCAAGTCTTCCTCTTCACATCTTAGGCCACCCCTCAAACCTACCTCAGCTAAACTACAGATTTAGAGGAGGCATCCTCACTACCTGTCTGCACACTCCAGAGAGGGAGGAGTGAATAGCATAACTGGCACCACACCAAGTGTCTGGACTGATATGCACTGCTACCTTTTGGTTCCCCTGCAAGGAAAACACCACCAGCTCCCCAATGCCATTACACTTCCTGTCAAACATCCCGGCACTGTCATTTTGGTTCTGTCCAGGGAGCTAATTCTATTTGTGATGATGTGCCGCTGGGAAGGGTCCAGGAACAGTGTGACAAAATATCCTATAGATGGACATCAGTGGCTCAGTGAGTCTCAGTACCCACTCGCAGGGCATTAAATGAACTACATAGCTCATCTCTAGAGTGTAGAGCTGGAAGATATCATGAAAGACCTCGTGCCTTTTACAGATACAGTTACATTTCTGCATTTTATAAACCATTTTACATCACTTTTCTTTTCATGGGAAGATTAGCGTCATCTTTCTAAACAGATTATTGTATAATGCAGATTGTAGCGCTATCTCAGCAGCTCGCTAACACGTCACAGTCTTGCTGGCTGTCTTCTCTGTGGCAGAGAGCTCACTTATTACAAAATGAGTGTGGTTAAAAAGAGGATTCAGTGTTTTTAAACTGATTTGTAGTTACTGTAAGTGTAAGAGTTTATAGATATGCTATACCTTTTGCTTTGTAGGGCAGAACAGAGCTTTCCCATCTTGTAAGAACACTGCTACAGAGCCACTGATATCCTACTTTTTTGTGTTTGCGCTACCATCTTGTATCTTTTCTCTCCTTCGTTTTGTCTTCTCTACTATTTTCCACTTTGTATTTTCTCCCTTTCAGCTCGCTCACGCCTCTCTTGTCTCTTGATGTTGACACATCTTTTACCCTGTTGTCTTCAATAGTCCACTTGTGTCTTTGCTATGGAGCAATTCATTCAGTTGTCCCTGGCTACACCCAGCTGTTTTTTTGTTTGCAATTTTCATGTATCGCCTGTTATTTATTTATTTATTTTTTAAATTTAATAACTCCTCTATGCCCTTGTGGAAAGCACATTTTGAGTTTATGTGTGTGTTTGTGTGCGGTGCATACACAGAGAGGATGCATACTAAATACCCTGAATGCAAAGATAAGTACGTGCAGTACACAAACATAGGCCAGAAACACATACACAACAAAATCCTTTTGACATCAATAATTGGTAAATCCTCTGATTAACTTGTAAGAATTGTCCTTAGAGTGCTTAAGTAATTGTGTTTGTGTGTGTCCTTTTTTTATTGCATGCACCCCCTCTCTTTAAAGCACATCTTTATAACCAAGCAATTCCAAAGCAATTTTCTCTGTGGGAGGAGAGTGTAATTTTCTATTCTGTGACACTGTGATGTGTAAGAAACTGGGAGCTGGCGCTAAAAGGTGTCTGTAGTGTGTGTCTTGGTGTGGGTGTGAGCCGCTTTAATGGCCAACGCGGGGCGGGTGGCGGTGGTGGTGAGCGGGTGCATGTCAGGAAGGGCATCATTTAATGACTCCCAAATAGTGCCCTCCTTGTTAGAGCTATCGTCCTGGAAACGCGGGGCTGTGAACCACGAGAGTGCCACACGCTGCAACAGTCTTTTATCTTCATATTAAACCATTTGCATAACATTACCACGATAGATAAGATTCAGGAGATACTCAACCTACTCAGGGAGAGACAGAGAGAGAGTAGACACAGGAGACACAGAGAGGGTATACTACATGTCCTTGCAAATCTAATCAGCGTTAAATGGAGCTGTCAAAAGTGTGTGTGTGTGTGTGTGAGTGTGCACTTGCTACTGGAAGGCTCATGTCAGGAGTCATTTAACATTAAACCGCAACAGTATATAACAGGACTGTAATTACAAAATGCAGGAATCCAGATGTGACATCTAAATGCAGCAGTCATTTATCGGCGATACACAAAATAACACCAAATGGTGTGTGCACTTATATGTCCTTCACAAAGTTGAGTTTTAATGTTTTCTTTTTCTTAATGTGACGTGCAAATTGTATTTGCGGCAGCAGCTCTATGGAATACAAAGACATAGCTAATTAGAACAAATTACATTACTAGCATTTTCTAAATTGCAGACATTGTTTGCATTGATGGCTGCATTTTGTGCAGCATCAGGAGACTAACAAAAGGTTGAAATTCATGTTTTTTATAGGCACGCTGAGCTATGCTGTTTAAAGTGGGCTGCTCTGTTCTGAGCACTATCAGATCTGCAGCTGCTCTTCCCTGCTCAAAGAAGAAAAGACTTATTCCAACAGAAAGAGCAGGAAAATATACAAGCACACACTAATTAGTTGTTGATACTTGCCACTACCCTATTAGTGCAATCAAAAGTCCTGCTGATCTGTACAGTATATCACTATTAGTATGGATGTAGTATACGCAACTCAACCACATTTAAGCCACTCACAGGTGGAGTGAATAGCATCAATCATCTCATTACAAGTCTCTGTTCTTGACAATCATGTGGATTAGTAACACTCCCCAATGGCACCAGCCTCCAGCTGGACAACAGGCCTCACCCCCACAGACTGTGTTACAAAAGACGAGCATTGCCACTGTGGCACCGGTTATTGAATTCCTGTTTTTGAGCCTGAAGCTGAGCATTTCATTGTCGCCATCTTGGCGTTTTGAAACTGGATGTGATAAGTGACGGATGCTTCCGTTTACAGAAGGTAAGGCTAAGCCCACCCTGCTTTATTGTCCTTTTGGACACAAATGGAAGAGCATGAATTGACCAGGAAAGTATTTTCTACAGTCATACTTCAAGAAGCAGAGGGCTGTTTTCCTATTAATTTCCTATTTTCTATACACCTGTCCTTTTTTATAGCCAGACAAGCCATTTCCTGCTGTTAATTAGAAATTAAGATTTAAGGCAATTAATCTTAAGCTTCACTATGTTGATCGTTTATACTTTGCTTAATGCTACATAATAGCTACTTAGGAACTGCTCACAAACAGGCAAAAGTGCTGAACTGTTCTCAAACCTCCACAGATCCCAAACCGCTGAGCATCTGGAGGCTGTATCGAAACCAAACCTTCACCACAGCAGACCCGCAGTTCCTGCATCCATACCAAGATAGATTCGAGCTGTTTTGATGCGATTAGGAGGACCTACACAATATTAGTAACAAGGTTTTAATGTTGTGGCTATAACCACACTGGAGTACAATTCCCTGCTCAGACTCTGGTAGAGGTTTAACTGTAGTTTAAGGGTGTAAATAGTATATTTTTAAAGTACTATATGTACTGTATGACAAAACTTCAGGTGAATGCTTGATAAGAGAAAATACCATTGTGCTGTTCAGCTAAGGTGTTATGTATGTGTGGGTAGATGATCACTGATCGACAGCTTCCTGACTCTGCTTGCTTGAAAATACCCGGTGGGACGGTTCAACATGTAATTTTTATGTGTATTACCACGCATTGCCCCTGGCATACATTTGATCAGTTTGTGAAAAACAAACAAACAAACAGCAAACAC
>VVHJ01028460.1:53749-67382 GCA_015107715.1 Tylochromis polylepis
AACCTAAATAACAACTGTGAGCCATGCAGGACACTTAAAGGACTAATTCAACCTAATAACATACCAGGAAATCTTTTTTTTTAAAAGGTTAATCTCTCTTTGAGATTTCTAACAATACTTCAACTGAATAGTCCTTAATGCCTGTCACAATAAACGCTGTACACAGAAAGGTCTGGGCACAGATTGAAAGATACACTGTGTCCTGGATCGGGGTATATCACATTGTACTGGGGCAGTGGTATTCGTCTTTAAAAGCAGAGCCACACAGGAGGATTTGACACAATTTTTTCTTTTTGTGTGTATTTTGGGTGAACTGAACCTTTAACGATAAGACTAAGGCTAAGGGGGCACTTGCGTGTGATATGAAAGGCTAAAGATGCCATCACAAAACAGAATACTTACTGTGTGTGTGTGTGTGTGATAGAGAAAGAGAGAGATTGCTTGTTTATGCACACTGGGATAGACTGTGCCAGGTGAGTGTACCGTTTACCATCAAACCATTGAATTCAGCAGGCATCTAATAACAAAGCATTTATGGCCCACTTACGCATGCATAGATATAACTGTCAGTAGGCAACAACAGTCCCTTTTCTCCGTCTCCAGCTATTTCTTCTTCTCTTAAAACACACAGGCACCATCCGGATTGGACCCAGATACTCTAGAATTCTATCATCAGACTCGGGGATGAAATTAAAATCGCTCATTTTCTTTCTCCATACAAGGAGCAGATCAATTTCCGGAGACTGGGACGTGATATTTTCCTGCCATTGGGCTTTCTCGTCTTTGGCACAGCACCCTGACTGGCTGCCAGCAGGAGGCCCGGGCCTGACTGCACGCCTCGCCGGAGAACAGTTACTTCTGCCACGGCGAGTTTATTTGCGCCTCGCTATGAGAATTGCCATCATTTACCCTTCCCCAGCGCCCCCCCTCCAGAAAGAGAAAAGAAATAGACAAGCAGGGGGAAGCGAGGCAAGAATGAGAAAGGCGAAATTGATTCTTTTTGATACATGCTGCCTGGGGGACATTAGGCACACCTCGTTTGACCACCTATTTCAAGAAATGAACTGAATAAATTTTGCGTGAAGTAATGTATAGGCCTTTTAGAGGCCTTGCGCTGTTGTTTTCGCTTTATGAGGAATGACAGGCTCGCTGCAACGCGCAGAGGTCATCTGAACAGAGGCGAATCCTGGTTTCAGGAAAACGAAATTAATTTTGTAGGTGTACAGGAATGATAACTCACTTTACATGAAACAACAAGTGAGATTGTGTTGAGCATGACGAATTTGATTAAAGCACTGAAATCTGCAGGACTGGCGGGGCCCAGGGGTCGATGGCATATTAAACAATTCATGCAGATTGAACAATGGCGCTAAATAATGGGCTACATTGCAAATATGGGGCCTTAAACCATTAAATAAACTCTTGTTGCCCAGATGTTTGCTTTGCAGGACGTGGGGATGTGCATGGCGCCCGTGTTTGCACAAGTAGTGTGCATGAGGTCACCACTATTTCAGCAGAATGAGAACTCTGGGATAATATAATGTGTTGTATGTATGATACAAGCTTCTGACCGCCTAGCATCCGTACATTTTTCTCTGTATGCGCTGTCAGTGCTTGGATCACTGTCCTATTTAAAACCATGACTTGGGTTTTAATCCCTCAGTGTTCCTTACCTGCATCACATATTCTTTTTAATTGGTCCCTGTTTGTCCTGGCAGTGACACCGGCCCTTGTTTGCGCACATTTTGACCATCCGACCCGTCCTTTCCCCTTTACGTGTCCCCCAGCTGTTGCGTCACAGAGCCAGTCAAGGCCTAATTAAACCCAGATTGAGAAAACGTATAAATCCCAGCCCCCTTTTCCCCAGTCTGTCCACACAGCAACATGCAGGCACCCTGAAGTGGATTTTAGTCGAAGGGAATACATTAAGAAGAAAACTGCAAGTTAATCTGTAACCACTGTGAAACGCTCAGCAGCTGCCAGAGAAAAAGTTTTAACACACAACACAATGGCTGGACTCAAGGTAAGGAGACAATTACTCAAAGCAAAACTGTTGCTAAATGTGTAAAGATTCATTTATTATCGCTTATGAGCTCCGTTTGTGTCGACTATCAGACTGTGCATGCATGTGGAGTTAGGGTGTAGGTCCATATTATACAGAAATACAGAAAAAAAGTTGTTGTTTTTTTAAAAAAAGTTTTGCACCAGAATGTGTGAAATTCATGCGCCCTAAACCCACCACAGCTCCAGTGGCCGCTGACTGAAGGGAGGCGTTTCCTCCAACCAATCAAAACGTTGCATTCTGCAGCTGCCCAGATGTGGTTTGCAGTGCCTACAGCGTTCCCCCCCCCCCTTTAATTTCAGTGGGAAAGCTTCAATTTAATTGCAAAAATATGATTTTAAACCCCAGTTTTCCACTTTATTGTCATTGCTAAAGAATTATGGTCATGGGTTGCATTAAGTGTGCCTTTGCTTAGATTACTTTTTTATATAGAACCTTTAATATTTGACTGAAGGTATCATAGTCATGATACCTACTCAAAAGGCAAAGCTTTGGCTATAGTGGAATATTTTCGGCTCATTAACAAACTATCCAAGCAATGCTGGGATCATTGCTAAGTCTAGCTTTGCTGCTCTAGCGCTAATAAACTTTTAAGATGACAGAAAACTGACTTTGTAAAGCGTTCCTTCAACATGGGACACTCTGGAGCTTCCAGCAAGCACTTTTGGCACATGATCGCCCACATATGGAAACCATCTGTCTGTGAGTGTGCTTTCTTGCAAACTCACAATGACTCAGCAAGATGGGTGTACACTGTAGCAAGTTTGTGATCTTCCTGTGGCAGAAGAGACGCGATCAGTGGCGGTGCAGGCGAGATGCAAAACAACACTCTTATCCTAGATGGAACACTGATCAAAACATGCTGCAGAGGATGTAAGTGTAATTAGTCTGTTTCTGTGGCACAATAACACAAAATAATGGATGACTGCAAGGGGGGAAATTTGGCATAACTGCAGTTTGTTTTATCATAGATCTAATGTGAATCAATATGAGAACAATTAACAAAAAGACAAGCCTTAATGACAAGCCTTCAAATTTAATTATAACCAGCATGAACACATTTATCCTGCATTACAATGAAGCTGCATGATGTATTTTTTTTTTTATTTTTCTCTTCAACTTGTCTCCACTTGTGTGTTGGATGTGTGTTTGTCTCTTTCAGTACGTGAGCGGTTTCGGGAACGAGTTCTCGTCTGAAGACCCTCGCTGTCCTGGATCTTTACCCGAGGGACAGGTAAAAACCCTCACTGGGCTCCTTTTGTTATTTATTCGTCATTCTTTAATTCTTCAATTCTTCTAATTGTTGAAAATAAGGTTAATTGAGCACCGTATATAGTGTACATATACACACATTACAGCATCACCATTGTGTTTTTGTTCCACGCGTCTGCAGAATAATCCCCAGGTCTGCCCATATGGCCTCTATGCCGAGCAGCTCTCTGGCTCTGCCTTCACCTGCCCGCGTCCAGCCAATAAGAGGAGGTGTCCATCTCTGTTTGAAACCTAAATCAGGCTATATAGCGATCCCAAATGGATCCCAGACATTATGGATCACTAAACGTTTCCCTTCTTCTTCTTTCTCTAGCTGGTTGTACCGCATCCTTCCATCTGTTAAACACAAGCCATTCACCTCAGTTCCCTGTGGGGATCTAACAGAGAACTGGAACGAAGTGGAGCCTGATCCTAACCAGGTATATCAACACAAGGAGTCCCTGCTCATTTTGGTTGATAATCAAAAGTCTTTCACAGCTTTTACGTCTGTGTGGTAAATGTCCAGCTGAAGCCATCAGGTTAACTAAGTTTAGCATAGCATTTAGCTGTCCCAATGCAACCAAATCTATGGTAAATGACACCGTTTGGGGGCTAGCAGATTCCCTTCATTTTCAGTGTTGTGCCTTTAGCTTTGTATTTACCACACAGCCTCCAAAGCTATACCAGTGTTTTCAGACAAGGAAACAATTTCAAGCTTTTCATACTATTCAAAGTAACAATGTTGTTTTATTCCATTAAAAAAAAAAATGCTGGCAACATAAGAGCACATAAAGCCACAAATTTCAAATCTGTGATTGGTGGAGACATGCTGTACGTGACATCATCATCAGGTTTAGATATATTTATATATAGTAACTGATTTAGGAAATATTTTCCACAGATTGATTTCTTTAAATACACTGAAGGTGCACAATAGGTACACTACAGCGAACTGCTTCAAGTAAAAGTTATAGCATTTTGCACAGCAATGTACTGCCGCTCATAAATACAGGTAAATACTGTAAATACTAATAGCTGGCAAACTAAATATAAACAGCAAGCTAGTGAGTACTAAAAACAAACATTTAAAAAAGCTGTAAAAGCAAGCCCACTGTGAAATAATGGTTGTCACGGTAGGTTGTTGTAACTTTACAGTAAAAATTTGTTACAGTGCAGATTCTGACTCTGAGGTTTCTTTCACAGCTTCGATGGCTGCCATTCACCATCCCCAAAACTACAGAGAGGAAAGTGGACTTTGTGGCTGTAAGTCAAACTAATTTTTTCTCTCATTTTTTATGAAACATTTCCATCTGATTTTTTTTTTTGCGCCCTCCTGCACTTTTCAGGGTCTACATACTGTCTGCGGTGCTGGAGATGCCAAATCTCGTAATGGCATTGGCGTCCACGTGTACACCTGTAACACCTCCATGGTCGACAGGTGAGAATGTATAAATTATGTGACAAAAGGATATATTTTTATTAATGAAAAACATTTCCAGCCTTCCTTTGATCTTACTTTATTCTTGCTCCAGGTGCTTCAACAACTCAGACGGAGACTTTCTGATTGGTGAGGAAAGGAGCGCTGTTGTTGTTTTCACTGTCATCTATCATAAGAACAATGATAGCTCAAACATCAGCCTGCCTTCTTGTTCAATTTTTCTTTTCTCTGTGTCTCTCTTTGTCTGTTTGTGTGTGCAGTCCCTCAGCAGGGAGAGATCTTGATCACCACAGAGTTTGGGAAGATGATGGTCGAGCCGAACGAGATCTGTGTCATCCAGGTGGGCTGTATGTTTTCCATCTCCCCGGTTTTAAAAGAAATCTGCCATTGTGTCTGCCCCAACATCCCACTTACCATATTTAGAAAGACATTGTTTGGTGCTTTTTGAAAGTGACCTCAAAAATAAGCGACAGTGGAAAAGAGGTTTTAAGCTACCAAAAGACTGACCACCTGGACAGCAGCACGTGTGTTTTTCACAGTTTGTTCAGAACTGAAACAGCACACAGTTGATACTTAATAGGACAAAATTTCCTCTCACTGCCACTTTTCACATTTTTTTTAGCAAGGGATGCGCTTCAGTGTGGATGTGTTTGGGGAAACCAGAGGCTACATACTCGAGGTGTATGGTGCCCATTTTGAACTGCCTGACCTTGGCCCAATAGGTTTGTATGATATTTGGGAGTCTGTATAAGTGCAATCTGTTGTATCTATTTAAGATTTGAGTGACAATTCCAACGACCGTTTTGTGGATTGCAGTGAAATACGGGTCACGTCACATTCATTCCCTTCTCTGGATGTATTTTAATGACCTTTCGGATTAGTTTGAAATTTCATTCTGCTGTTTTGTTTATAGAGTACTTATAAAAAAAACAGCAACAACAACACAAAATCCTTCTGTGAATAGTGTATTGCTGTCACTGATTTTGGAAAAGAGTGACTAGCTCGTGATTTCTTTTTCTTCCTACATATACAAAATACATATACAAAAATGTTTTGGCTTTCCACCAAAGCATCAGGACTCTAATAACAATGTTTTAACCATTTTTTAACATTTAATTTACTCATATCTAAAAAATTTTTTAAATTCTTTATTTTATCTTTAATAGTTAAGTAACAAAAATGCACAACTTATTTTGCTATATAAGCTAACACAGAGTCTTTCCCTTAACTACATGAACCCAGTTGTGAATACATATGTGTGGTATTAATTTTATATCAATATTTCCTACTTTCTTTTAAATTGTTATGGTTATCATCGTGGTTATGCCTATACTGCCTTTACTTTGACACTTTGCGTATGTTTTGCAGGAGCCAATGGTCTGGCTAACCCAAGAGACTTCCTGTGCCCGGTTGCATGGTATGAAGATCGCAAAGTGCCCACTGGTTACACCGTCATAAATAAATACCAGGGGAAGCTCTTTGCATGCCAACAGGTGGCTATTGTGGCACACAACTTTATCTGTATCACTGTACTTCCACGCGTACCTGTGGTCTGATAGACACACACACACACACACGTGGCTTACTTTGCCCTATTACCCTATTTAGTTTTGTGTCTGCTTCAGTGAACGCCATCGAACTGCCGCAGTGACTAACAGGAAACTGTCCAAGTGAAGCATATGATCCATTAGCTGCTCCTGCCGACTGAATTGCCATCCCTGATGATTTAATATCGAAGCATTAGCTGTTATCCATTCAGCAGGTTTCCGCCTCGACTCCCTTATGAGTCTTAATCACTCATAATTAGTTAAGGCATTCTGGAGCTGCAGACAGTGTACCTGTGAAGCTTTTGCTTTGTAGGAAAAAACCTTTTTCAAGTTAAGCATTAATTTCAACATATTTCAGCCGGGGAATGATCCTCCCCCTCCCGAAATGTCCTGTTGGGTGCATAATTGGATCGACACATAATGTCTGACAGGAGGTTTTTTACTGAGGCAGGGAGGAGGTGGGAGGAGAGGTTTGTCAGGGGCGGGGGTTGGGGGGGTTGTAACCGTGGAAACCATGTCAAACCACACTGTTATTATTCATCATAGGAAGTACACTAGGGCAAGATACTGTCTTTTCTCTCTTTCTTTTTTTTAAAAACCAAAACAGACCTCTTCCCATCTTCCTTACTGCTTCTGCTTGAGAATCTGCCACCAGTTATATGCTGGGGGGGGGGTTTAGAGGGAACACACTTTTTTTTCCCACTGTCCACTCTTCCCAGAGAGTGGACAAGAGAGGTTGCAGGGGTAAGAAAATAAGATGGGGCGGCAGAGGCCTCATAAGGGAAAATGCTGCCGCCCCTGCCTGGTCCTGCTGTTTTGTTCCCCCGCAGAGTGCCGAAATTGCTCAAATTAACTTATTATTTGCTTGACTGGACCAATATGTTTGTGTTTTGTGTGCGTGTGTGCGCAAGTGCTCGCTCGCCTCCATTTTCCTCCCTTCATTTTAATCGAATGTAGTGGAGTTATCACAGATGAATGTCCAAGAAATTACCTGCACTGGATTTCCCGAAGGCCTCTTTGTACATCGACTACTGTCAATTGAGTGTGTGTTAAGTTGTTTTCGGCATTCGTTAGTCTCAAATGTTTGTGTGTGTGTGAATGCATCTGTATATGTATATGTATTTGTCAGTATTCATCGTTGGTGTGTATTAGCTGTTCGTGTGTGGAAAAGCTTGTGTGTAAAGGAGCAGGGAGGTCAGTATGGAGGCAGCTTGAGTTGTAATGAACTATATTGATTTTAGAGCTGCTGTTGAATGTCTTTTTTCGCAGTGACATTATCAGAACAGAGAAACTATATAAAATTGCTGTGGTTTTAACAATCAAGATAAAGAAATATCTCTGCACCCACTGCTGCCGCTGCTCCCCTCTCCCCATAACTGCGCTGCAGCGAGCGTCAAAATGCTCAAAGTTTGGGAAAGTTTGATTGTGAAGCCAATTACCCCATAATACCTGGAGCCTCGTATCACAAAGAAAAAGGGGGAATGAAAGAGAAGAAAGGATGAAAGAAGCACACCCTCTTTCACAATCAACCCTTTTCATTATGACCAGTTTTTTTTTCTTTTTATGTGAAGAAGTACTCTCTCTGGGAATTTAAGATTACAAAGACATTATTCATTGTTCCGTTTTCCCTGTGAAAAGCTCAATTTAAAGCCTTTTGTGTTTGTTGCTTGGGTAGACTCCTCTTATTTGTTTTGTTCTGTGCTCTGCACGTAGGATTTCTCGCCATTCAATGTGGTCGCCTGGCACGGTAACTACACGCCTTACAAATACAACCTGAAGAACTTCATGGTTATCAACTGTGTGGCCTTCGACCATGCGGTGAGAGTCGTGTTTAAGGACACGCTAACAGCACTTTCGAATGCAATTAGCCGTGCTCCTCACCCATCACATATTTATGATCTCTCTATATAGGATCCATCTATCTTTACTGTGCTGACTGCCAAATCCACTAGACCAGGGGTTGCCATTGCTGACTTTGTCATCTTCCCCCCACGGTGGGGTGTGGCTGACCACACCTTCCGTCCACCATACTACCACCGTAAGACACACTCGCAAACACACAATCCTTTTACCCAGCCTATGTCAAGGCAGTAGGTGAGAACAAACCACCTGCTGTATGACTTACTTCAATGGAGACCCCACAATAGTGCCCTTTTGTCTGATTTCATCGCAGACCTTTAAGGCCATCTAGCGGAAATCACTGTTACAGCTGGCATATGAGACTGCTGTGTTACAGCTCCTCCTGCTTGTCACTGTAGGTAACTGCATGAGTGAATTCATGGGTCTGATCAAAGGTCATTATGAGGCCAAAGAAGAGGGTTTCCAGCCAGGAGGGGCCAGCCTCCACAGCATAATGACCCCGCATGGCCCGGATGTGGACTGCTTTGAGAAGAACAGCACTGCTGAACTCAAACCTGAGCGGGTGGCTGAGGGAACCATGGTAAAAAAATAGAATACATATTATAAGGTTAACGCACGACCAAGTCAATATCGTTTATCACAGCATGCTTTTTCCTATCACCAGGCTTTTATGTTCGAATCATCTTTCAGCATGGCAGTGACGAAGTGGGGTCTTCATACATGCCAGAAGCTTGACAAGAACTACTACCAATGTTGGGAACCTCTCCGCAGCCACTTTAATCCTAACTGGAAGCCCGGCAAACAGTAGAAGACCAGCGATTCAGAATACATTAAGAGCAAAAAAACCAAAATAAACATGTGAAAATAAAAATTTCACTTTATAAATGTAACTAAGCAATCCAATGATTTATTTGTGTTCCCCGAGTATATCTGTTGACAGAATAAACAGGAAGAATAAAGTAATTTCCTTCTCACAGAAGTATAAAACTAAATTGTTGTGACACGTATTTTTATTTTTAAGAAACAAAACTGCAAAACTGAGGAACAATAAGAAGTAACCCTTAACTCAGCATTCTGTTTTACTAAGAGGTGTTTGGTAAGACCACTAATGACCTGATGTCTTCACCCCGCATGCCACTGTTGTGCTAATTTTACCATTATACATTTAATATCTAAATGACACTGCAATGCTTCTTTAATAGACTATATATAGTCTTGCTTTATGTGAAACAGAGATCATTGATATCAGTATGCCTTGCATTTTCTTTTCCTGTGCAGATCTGAACTTATGTGAGAGGGGGGATTTGTATTTGCTGATCCATTCCTTCAGTCTCCAAGCTGATCCTCCTTGCCTCTGTGTATATCGGCAGACATGCAAATGGTACTTTCCCACCATTCTGCCTCAAGCCTCTGACATGAAAGCCACATAACGCTGGTTTGACAATATAATTTTATTCGGTTAATAATAATTACACACATGGACATCATCTCTAGAACACACAGGACGAGGGTCTTTCTACATCCGAGCTCAAGATGACAAACTGAACTTGCGCTCGAGGGTACCGGCCTTAATCTGCTCCTCCTTCCTATCCTGTAAAACAGATGACAAACACATGATAGGTTAGTGCGGTTTCCATAGAAAAAGTCATACCACCCTCACCCTCTTCACCTTCCGGACGTTTTCTCAAATTCCATGTTTTATGAGTGAGCATTTTATGATTTTCAAGCAGCTTCCCCCCCCCTTCCTAGCAGCAAAAAAAAGGGGGTGGAGACAAATATGATAGCCCAGCAGTGTGACAATTGCACCAAATTCTCCCTGGAATCTCAATTGGCGAGGACTGACGGTGAATCTCCATGACAATGGGGTAGAAAATGAAAGCAGGCAGCATTTTGGATGAAGCATTCATTTCTAACGTGAGCGGGTCTGTGTCAAAAGAAAGAAAACCAGATCAACGGTGCACCTTCATGGGAATAATGAGTCCCAATCATCAGCTAAATAGCTTTTCAGGTGTCTATGATAGCATTTGTGACCAAATCACATTTTATGAATACCCAGATCAAATACTCTAAATGGTACCGTCAATTTATTACAGTGGCTGAAAAATGGCCACTATTGTAACACTGTAAAGTAACCACATGTTCAATACTGAATTATTTTGTTTCTGGAAGTAAATGTACTGATATTTTGTTAACCTCCAACAATACTTGGGCATTTATTTGTAGTTTCTATTGTTCTTGCTTTGGTTCTAGTCTTGCACATGCCCAGCCTAAAGAGGGCCAGTGGGGCTTAAATTGTGGTTCAAGAGCTCTCCACAGACTTTTGTGATGAGAAAACACAGCTGACCTACATTACTGATTAAACTATCCACATGATGAAACGTCAAGAAGACAGCGAATGAGAAGGCTACCGTATTTCTTGTCTCATACCCTGTCTGTCTTGAAGATGTAGTAGAGGGCAAAGAGAGGCACGACTCCAAACATTACACCCAGCAGAGAGGTCTTGTTTGTGGGCCTGAAGTGTGCGTAGGGATTGGCTCGTGCGTACACCCAGCGTGTCAAGGCAGGGTCTTCCTGTACAGACAGAAGCAATGACATTTATCACCAAATGTAAATGTAGAATCCAAAACAGAAAAATAGACTCAAATATTTTCAACAAATCAACCAAAATTAAAAAGTTTCATAGTGATGTTAATAATGTTAATATCTATTATACTTAGGAAAACAGAGGGAACAGTGGGTCATTTTCCCAGGACAGGCCATTTTTGCATCTTCAAGAAAAATCCTAGTGTACATATTTTATATGTTTTTTTATGTTTGGTTCACATTTAGCTGACGTGATTCAAGGATACTGGGATTGTGCTTGCTGGTCAATTTCATGAACTTAATAGAACAAAGCCATCATAAATGTAACAGTAACAGTAACATGGCAAAATGTCTGCCTTTAAAACAACCACAGGACACAGTATAGATGGAAAAATAAAGTAATCTGATTACACCACAGAGAAACAAAGACGTTATGGAAGAACTGAAGAACATCCAGACAGGTGACAAACTAAATCAGCATAAAAGGCTGTTACAGCTACTTCAGTGGACATCTGCTATGACTTTAAGTTTCAGTGCAGAACCTGCACTGTACCGATTAAAGTCATTAGATATTAGACAATATATTCAGTTATATTGTGTTTTGATGATTGTGGCTGACCATGCTGTATAACATGCTGGTCCACAATCTCTCATAAGTGTCGAGCTGGGTTGGGGGTCTTGGTGACTGCAAAGGCCATAGCATATGATTCAAACTATTTTTATAACGATCAAATCATTCAGTGAACCCTGGTGCCTAACGGATGGGGGGTACTCCAAGCAGTAAAGACATGTTTCATTCACAGGACAGACAGGACTGTTGTTGATGTACAGTGACTCTACACACTAAAGACTCAAGTGGACCCAGACCATGCCAACGAAATGGTCCCTAGGAGCATAATAGAACCACGAGATCCCCTAATTTAACACACTGCAGGGGTCGGGTTTTTTTCCTTTTTTTCCCTGTCACCTGTCTGTCAGTTTTCGGAGCACACCAGGAAGAAAGCAATCTGTACTGCAGCGCATTGATCGGTTCTCCATCTCTAAAATCCCAAGACATAAACGATCTTCGTAATGTAGTAATGACTAGCATAGAGGGGAAGGTCTCGTTTATAACCTTATCTAAAATTTAGACTAAACAAATACATATAGTCACCGTTTTCTATCGCATTATTCTCGCTGTGCCCCGCTAATGCTACCCGTTAGCATCCCGGCCAATAACTTGAGCCCTTTTCAAGGGTGACATTGCTAACTAGCAAGTAGCCACTTACAATGAGCTCTTTTCTGTGCGGGTTATTGAGTTGCAGCTGATACTGACGCTTCAGATTTGCTCGCAGTGCACCCCTGGCTTCTTCGGCACGCCTCTGCTCCGGCGAAAGGTTGAAATATTCGTTTGGATCCAATGTTTTTGGCCGAGTGGCCAAGGGCGCCTCTCGGTAGTCCGCCATGATTGTTTAATGACGGCAAACGCGAGCTTGTGAAATCTCGCGTTGAGTGAGCGCCGTATTACCATAGCAACGTCAAAGTTTGGCTGAACGAAGCAATGGATGGAGCTCAGAAAAGCGAAGAAAAAGTGGGTGACGGCATGTCGGCTGACAGTGATGATGACTTTAAATGTGAAGTAGTTTCTGTAGAAGACGAATGGAGTTTAAAAGAAGGTGAAGAAGACTTGGAAGCGACGGTGAAGGCCATCCAAGACCGAGCAGAAGCCAACGCAAGGCCCAGTTCAACCAACGGAACATCCAAACCAGCAGCCGTAGTTGACTTTTTACGGAACTTTCTCTTCCAAATGGGCATGGCGGAAACCCTCGATTGTTTTCAAACCGAGTGGAGTGAGATGGTGCAGAAAGGACTGCTGGAGGAAGAGGGTCTCATGGTGACCCCATTCGTGCACATAGAAAACCAGCGTCTGGAAAACGATCTGAGAACCACTCGGAGGGAGATGGAGGAGTACAGACGTGCAGCCTCTGCAGCAGCCGGGACTCTGGCGAGGGTGCAAAAAACCAGAGACTTCCACCGGATGCAACATAAGCGTGTTGTCCAGGAGAAAAACAGACTCATCGAGGAGATGAGGAAAGTCAAGATGCAATGCAAGAGCTACGAACCTGCGCTGAAGCGGATGAACGAGAAATACGAGGTCGTTTTAAACCAGGTAATGCTGGCGGCTTTGGAGCGGGACAAAGCCTTCGGGGAGGTGAACCGTCCGTCAGCTCAGCACGACACCGTCTGTGGAGGGGAGGAAGAGGGAGGAGAGCCGGGTGTAGGAGAGACAGACCCTTCAGTGACACAGCCGAGACCTCCGGCCTCTACACACTCAAAAAATTAAATTGCGTGGTTGTTACATTTACAAGAGTCTAACTTGTAATTTGAACAAAATAATTTCATGTCTCTATGGTGAACGTAATTAAACCATGTACGATCTGCATGAAATTCAGCAAATTAATTTATTCTTGGTGAGACGACATGATACAATCTAGCAAGAGTGGTTAGTTTAGTGGACTCGCGAAATTCATAAGATCACACGAGATTTCAAACCACAGGAAAATCAGTAGTGATGTGCGATACCACTGACTTCCTTTCCGATCCGATACCCAGTAAAATTCAGGGCGGTATCGACGATACTGATCCGATACCGATACTTTGTACAAAAACTTAATGTGTTATTGTATTTCAAATTATACCTTCATAATGATTACAGGACATCAGACTACTTGTTCTTATTGTTTAATTATGAAGAATTATCATATAGAAATAAAAAACCTGAAGTTGTGTGTTAATTGAACACACATATCTTGTCATTTAACATGTATATACTTGCCTGGACATTTCAACAAAAACATTCAACGTTCACACTTTCCCTCATTCACAGCAGTGCTGTGCCACACTACACATTTT
>VVHJ01028467.1:4659-27478 GCA_015107715.1 Tylochromis polylepis
CTCGACATTCCTGCAGGACCAACTGCCGACCACCGAACGACTTTCTGCTCCAAGGTGGGGGACTCCGAGCCGCGCAGAGCTCAACTTTACCAAAGTGCAAGAAAGTGGAGCTAAACGAAATGTTTCTCGTCCCTGGAGAAGCTGATGTCGTTTAAAGTTACCGTTCTGCCTTCTTGTGAAATGCTGCAGTGTGTGCACACACTTTTCAGGTCTCCACGTTATTTGTTCCTCCTCACCCTGCTGGTTCTCACGCTGGCCCGAGATTTCGCCCCACCCGCTTCGCTTCGCTAAACGGCGCAAAATCTCGCGGGAAAAAGAAAGAAAAAAAAAAGTTGGGACAGCTGAGCAGATGAGGTCTGAAACTGTGCTGCTTTCAGGTGCTGCCTGGAAAATACTCGGAGAACCTAAATATAATAATAAAAATAAAAACCGGAATGTGCCTAAAGCATTTTAATCAGCAGAATATCAAAAATAATTCAGATTAAAAAAGTAACTGCATCTTAGTTAGTAAAAGTATTTTAGTTATACTCCGCTATAGCTCACCCCTGATTAAACAGGATGCGACATTAAGATGTGTTGTGAAAAAAAAACCCAGCTACATTTATTTATGAATTACTGCATAAAAAACACAGCCTACAGTGTTGTTTTCCCTGCTGTAGCATGTTTACTTTATGAATTTATTAAATACCCATATTCATCCGCTTGACTCAAAATGTACACGATAATTATCGTCCTTAAACCAACAACCATTTTATTTTATTTTTATTTGTGAAGTGAGCTTTCAAAAAGTACCTGAAGGCAGCATCAGAGGTCCTGGTGAGAGACTTTTACTTAATGTAGAAAATGCATTTACTTCACACTAAAGCATAATCATATGTTGTTAGGCACAGCAGAAAATCTTAAACTTTGGCAAATATAACTCACTCAGTGGATAAAAATTTATGACTGAACAAGATGTCTAAAAAAAGTATAAAAGAGGAAAGAAGATACACACAGTCATGTGTACACAGGTTGTAAATAAATTTGGATCCTACACCATCATGAAAACACCCTGGGCTTTGAAAATACGCTATATCCCCCAAATGGACACTAATATTGTATTTCAACTGAGAAATAACACTAAATAAAAGTATAGCAATGGCCATTTTATTTATATAGCACATTTCATTACATGTAAACTCAATGCGCTTAACATAAAAGATAAAAACATAAAAACCTATGCAGGTCTACTATGCCTTAAGGTAATAAAAAACAACAAAACAAACTTTACAAAGAAATAGAAAAAGAAAAAGAACTGGGAGCCAATAAAATGGATTAATATGTTCAAATTTCCATCTATGTGTAAGGTGAAGTCGTTATACTGATAATTTGGACAATCCGGCAAACAGAGCATTACAGTAGTCTAACAGTAACTGTAATGAAAGTATGGACCAATTTCTCAGTCAGATTGAGATATAAATTTTTTAACTTTTTTTAAGCGGTAGATAGCAATAATGGCAAGACTGCTGATTTGCTCACTGTGTTTCAAAGATGGGGGGGTGTGCAAATATGAACAAATTCTCAGTCTGTCTCCGTTCAGTTCTATAAAGTTTCGAGACATCCTCAAAACCATGTCTCTACATTCTCTTAAAGCCCTTCAGTAAGGCAAATATCATAATAAATAAAATGCGTCAACAGTCTAACTCTGTTTTCTGACAGAAAAAGCCACTCTGAAGCTAAACCGTCTACATCTGAACACTTCCTCTGTGCCTTGGTAGAGTGATCTGCTCAATTTCATCATCGGAGTCTTCCTCAACTAGTCGCTGGCGTGAAGATGATGACTTAAGGGGAACCGAGTCGAATCCGTCGGATGTTCTCTGGAAACATATTGATGGCAACATGAAGCATGGTAAGTCAGCTCAAGCAGCTCAATGTGAACGGGAATGAGGGGGTTACTGACCTCGCGTGAGAAAGACTTAATTTTGGTGAAGAAGGATTTCTTGGTGAGGTCCATGAGGTCGTCCTCTGCATCCTCTCCCTCCATTATTGCACAGCTGTCTGCAGTGGGCAGCTCGCACTCCATACCCGCAGAGGTCATCATCAGCCTGGAGTACTTATACTGCAGCCTGCAGATGGGAGACGACAGGAACAGCACCTTGTTCTCTATTTTGTCTTTGATTTATTTAGTGATTTGGACATGCCAGCTCTTCAATAAACACTGCAGGAAGTATAGAGTGTTGTAGTCTCACTTGCGTGTCTTTTTCCAAAAATAACAGATGAGAGTGATGAGCAGCACAGCAGCGATGGCTCCAGTGGAAACACCAAACTTGAGCCAGAAATCCATAGTCACACAAGCACTGACTTTTTGTGGAGGCAGCGGCTCTCCTCCGTAACACTGCACAGTCTGCTGCCACACATAGGTGGTTCTCTGAAACACACATACGAGCATTTAGTCCAACTTTCCTCCCCCGTGTGTCTTGAGATTTTGAGAGAAATATGCTTTCTGGTGGAGCGATCTGATAAGCAGAGTGCTATCAGGCTCATCCTGTTCAGTTAGATATGAAGCTACAGACAGCAGGAGATTAGCATTTAGTGAAAACTAGACTTTTAATGAATGAGCTTGAGATACTGGTAAGCAGTATGCTAACTGGACACACTGGAAGACTGAGCTTATATTAAACTGAGTGCTATCGGTCTTCTCATCTTACCTGCTGGAAATTGTAATTCACATTATGCTGAACTGACATTTAATCTCGATAAAACATGCTTGTGCGTCACTTTAAATCACAAGAAAAAGTGCACTTTATCGCTTATCTTATCTTTATCATTGTCTATATATTTTTTCTTTAATTCAACGCGACAAAAAAGATTTTTTCGAATTCTTTCTTTCCATAAAACACAACATGAAATGTGGAAAGATGTGATGATGGTGATGGATCTATGAGGCAGAGAAGGAGTTAAAGGGATTTTTTTGGCAGTATGTCCGTGGATATGGAGCATTACCTGTATTCCCTGGATGCAAGCACTGACGATCTCTCTGTAGTGGTTTTTGGTGCAGAGTGGACATGCATGTTGGCTCTGCCACAGAAAGTGGAAAGTGCAACCATCGCATGTCCCCTCTGAACAGTTACTGTGGAGGAAAAGAAAGTAAGACAGACGGTCAGAAGCTTTAAAAACGATCTCACAGGAGTCACTCTGTCCGCAGCTCTGAATGTGGCATCTATTCGTGCAAAAAACCAGCTGCTGTGTGTCTACAAAGTTGTCGCTAGCCGACTCTTGACAGGTCAAAAGTCAAGCTCGGTTTTTGTTTACAGTACCTTGGCAGCATGATGTGATCTTCAGTGGTCAATGTGGGATCGCATCTCATCCTGACTGTAGCTGACCGGCCTTGTTTACAAGACTGAGTTGTGTCACTGGACCTGGAAACATCAAAAGCATACAAAAGTCTTAACTTCCACCACGTGAGAAATTTTAAACTGGTCAATCAATGTCAATGTCTGTTACATTTCAATTTCTAAAAAATGATTAAAGCTTTTTTTTTAATGAATATTTACTACTGAAGCATCTGAATGGATCAACAAAATGAATGAATAGCTGTGAGCTCATTTACTTGTAATAGAATATAACATCTGGCAGGCCCAATGCTGCAGGGAACATCCACTTTGGAGAGGAGATGCCACCAAGTCTCGTCTCAGTGGTTACACCTTTGGAATTGGAAGACATGTGCCATTATGATATATTAGATATACAAAGTCTATTTGATACCTTGTAGCAGGCTGCATAGAGCTAAAAGATGTGAGACGCTGAATCAAGCAAGTGACTTTGTAAGCCATGTAAGTGTGAAACTATATGCAGGAGGGTTAAGGAATCTGTATGTAGTTATAAGTGAATGTGAAAATGTTCATTCAAAAAATGTATGAAAATGTTTAAAAATGCATAACTCAGTCACAATTTAGATATGGCCCTACACTCCAGCAGAGTAAACACTCCACTCTTTAAAAATAGTAGCTGAAACACTTCTAGTAGCATCCTTAGAGTTTATTAATTTATTAGTTAATTAAAAATACCTGTGCTAATCCTGAAGGTAAATGTCCAAAAATTGCTTTTCCTGAGCACTAATGACCTTGAACACTGAGGAGCAGGAGAAATGCAAATCCTCACAGCAGTATATGCTAGCTTAATTATTATCTGAACATACTTTTCAATAAATGATTAACAAACTCATTCAAGTGTATCATTGTATTTACAGCAAAAACCAAAAAGCAATTCATTCAGTTCATACCAATGAGTGAGTCACCAATAAGGAAAGGCTGGGAGGACACAAGGCTCTGACTCCTGATGTCAGAGGGAACCACAGTGGACTGACAGACATAACCTTTGACCTCTCTCCCACTCTCTGTTACATTATCCACACAGGAAGCTGGCATTCGGCCCTGTGAGGTTAAAAAGCACGTCAAACACAGTTCTGCAAAAAAGAAACGTCACCGGGACGGTTGCCTTCTCACCTCTGTCCCACACAGGCCCAGATTAAAGTGATGGAAGTACCGCAGGCCTTTGTTGGTGAAGCGGGGGCTGCTGTGGACGCTGGTGACGTTAGCCAAAGGAGAGAAATCGTAGTGCAGCAGCGCTCCTTTGCTTGTGTGCACATCCAGCATGCAGTCACTGAGACAAGCTGTATAGGCCTGAAGGACGAGGTGAGCGTGTCAGCACACATCATACACTGAGAGAAAAACCTCATGTTCTGTCTGTGGGAAAGCCAATTATTACAGCTGGCATGTATAAGACAGAGACATATGATATTCCTTTATTACTTTAAAGCCAAGTGTTTCATATTTAATACTTGAGTTTTTGTAAGTTTCTGACCCTTCTGCATCATCAGTGTGATTTTTTCCCCCTCAAAAAAACGAAATAAATTGCCAAAAAAAATGTCAGATCCAGCAAATATTATACAAATTAAAACTCATATATGCAAATGAATATTTAATTTCATTAAAAAAAGTAGAATTTTCTGGCAATTATTTCATGGTTCAGGCTTTAAAGAGTTAAGGAATCATTGTCTTTTGAGGATTTGTTTCCTTGAGCGAAAATCTTTACATATTTAGGAAGTAATGATGAACTAATTTTTTTTAATGGTAGTGAATAAAGAGCGTCTTGGACAGTTTACAGTAGCTCAACAAATACGAAATCACAGAATAAACAGACAGAAAAATCACTTTCCACAATAAAAGACGTCAATGTTTTGGGTCTTGTGGATTTCAGACAGTAAAGTAATTGATTTGTTTGAGCATGTGGGATTAATTTGTATAGTTTTATATGTGAGCTATACCAAAGAAATGGGAAAAAAGAAAGCCTGTTTTATAGTTTCTTCCCTCATTCACGCCTCTAATTATATAAATATTTTTTAATGTTTTTCTCTTTCTGTAATGGTTTTAAATCCCTCTGCACACTGCTATTCCACAAAAAAATGGAATACTAAAAAATGTAAAATGATCAGTGAGCACCTGGATACATTTATGCACTGCTTTTGGAAAGGATTTTGTTCTACACCTTGTTTGTCTTTGTGTTTGGCCCACACCGAATACAAGCAGCTTCCCCAACTGGCTGATTAGTCCTGATGAAGGTGTTTGGTGGACACTTCTGACATGCTCCTGTCCCATTGACCATGTAGTGTCCCGGTGGGCAGAGAACACACGCAGAGCTGGCCTCAACAGACGTCAGAGCACAGCGGCGACACTTCGTGGCCACGCCTCCGATGGCGTTGGTGATGACGATGGAGTAGATCTTTGCAGCATCTGCGCTGTAGTTCCTCTCCTGAGGGAACAGAAATGCAAACGTGTCCTGCTTAACAGAATGCAGTTTTATCATTTAGCTCTGTTTTATAGTCAGTATAAAAATGAGATATAAGGAACAGAGAGAACAAAGGTCATTTGGATTGAAGTGAACGCACAGCTCCAGACTGCCATCTAGAGTCTCGGTACAAAGCTCTCAACAAATCAACCACAGCCAACATGACACTGCAGCAGGCTGTTACAGCAAATTCCAGTTAGGATTAAAAACATGGACAGACAATCTGTAAACATATTATTTGCAGTATTTATTGCTAAATTTCTTGCTTTGTGTTCTTGCCCTCTTGCCAAATCTCTCTGCAGGTAGATTGTGATTTAAACCTTGAATATTGCTGCACTTTTTAAAGCTGACACAATGTTTTTATGGCTGAAGGTTTGGTGTGCGTGCAAGGGGTGCGAGGGAGAGGTTGACATGAAGAAAGATGGTCCACAGTGGTGACCCGTGAGGGGAGCAGCCAGAAGGATTAGAGGAAGCAGTAGTAGTAGAAGAGGAGAAACAAAAGAAGATAATTAAGTATGATCTCATTCTGAAGCATGCCCCAGACAGAAGATCCTAAAAACGAATTATACATTGATATGATGCTCTTATATTATTCATCTTTGTGTGAATAATTGAACTGATAACCATGAAGTGCATCAGTGACTTTATTGTATTCTGATTTTATTTATTTATTTGCTCCACATTAAAAGTAATAACTTTAGAAAGTCCAGTTAGAAGGATGGATGACTGAAAGTGACAATGACTGTCTAAACCAGGGGTGTCAAACATACAGCCCGGGGACCAGAAATGGCCCCGCCAAAGGGTCCAATGTGGCCCACTGCATGGCGTTAGAATATTGCAAAAGAAAAAGGCGTCTTTTACTTTTCACTTTATTTAGGTCAGTTTTACAGAAGTACAGTTTATTCTTACTGACAAAGACATCACTCAGAGCCGAGCATAATACATGTAAATGAGTAAGAAATAAACCATAACATTATTCCATGAAATAACAGTAAAGTTCCCATTTCTACCCTTTATTTTATTTTATTTTATTTTTATATATTATTTCATTTCCTGCTGTTTGTTTCTAGTGCAGAAAAACTGAGATATATTGTTGAAATATTACTTATTTTACATAAGACATCACTGATTAAATGTGTAGCTAAACTTCTTTACATAGAATAAAAGGGGAAACAATTGGCAGTGTTTTTTTTAAGACATTATCAGGCAGTGCTGTAGTTTCACTGGTCCGCCCAACTTAAGATGAAATTACCCTCTATGTGGATCACAATATAAAATGAGTTTGACACCCCTGGTCTAAACAGGGACTTTGGAAAAAATGTACTTTTGAAGCTGAAATATAGAATTGCTAAGAAGGAAATAAATCAACCTGAGTAGGTGCGATGTGTGTCTTTATCTCACCGTCCCATATTCCTCTGTTCGCTTAAATGTCCAGGTGAAGCTGACGGTACTGTTGCTCTGGATCAGGTAGGAGTATGACTGCTTGTGGTTTCTGCCATTCCAACGCTCCACCACATCGTTGTTCCACTGATTATATCCCTACAGAGACAAAGGCACATTCATTCATTTACTGATGTGCACAATGTACATCCTGAAGGAGTCATGCTACAAAAATGTTGGGACACCATCCTCACCGCCAGGAAGTAAAGTTTACAGTCAGCTGTACAAATGGTCTCAAAGACGAAGGTGATGCGAGAAAGCTCACTCCTCTCAGTGCCTTGGACCATGGACTGAGGCAACCTGTGAAAACAAGTGATGTTTTATTAACATCTATAACAACTCAAGCTCAAATTTGAAGAGAAACTTTTATGTGCAGTTCTTGTTTGACTTCACCTGTATCCGGGGACACTGAGCGTGAGCATTAGATAGTCTGTGTCCTGATCCCCAGGGGTGGTGTAGATATACTCTCCAGCCACCTCCCACACTGCCATTACAAAAATAAAAGCTGTAACACATATTTTATCCTACCAGCAACATACACACATGCACACATATGAACTCACTGCAGATAATTTCTGAAACCAAAACAAACTAGTTTAATTTTTAAATGAATTCCTCTTACCTACTTACAACTAAGGATCTATTACACAATTCACTTCAACCATTACATATGCTTCTGAAGCTGATGTGCAGGTTTCGTTCTTGGCCTTGGAAAGTTTGCAAACTGGCAAATTATTATCTGTGCCCTAGGCTGTTTAATCACTTTGCTAGCTTTCTATTTTGAGAAGTTTCTCACCACAAGTTAACAATTACACAGGTCTGTAACCAAAAAACTGCATAGAATTTTGTTGACTGTTTCTTATAGACTTTTACTCACTGAAACTGGGAAAAATATTTTTAAAATTCCATCACGTCAGGTTTTCTTGCAAAACTCATGTTTTTAGTTTAATTAAGTGTACAATTTCCCTTTTTAAACTGAAATCTGGTATCCTATACTTGAGTCAAAAAACATATCCAATAATGATTTCTTACATTAATTTAATATTTCTAAGAGCGAGACTCAAGAGAAATACAAATATAAAATGTGAGGAATTGAGGGGGGTCAGTGGTACGGTGGGTTTGGCGGCATGAGAAGCTCAGATAATCATGTCCCAGCAGGTTTATTTTGTTCATAGCGAAAGGTAAGGCATCTCAGAAAAATTATGCATAGTTAATTGTAATAAAATATTGATTTTTTTTCATCGCGCTTGTGCTTTTTTAATGTAAACTCCTCATGTTTTGCAAAAAAAAAACTGTACGTGATGGAGGGAAATGGAGATCATTTTTGGATTCAGCACCCTAAAAAATATAAAATTTACCAAAAACATCCCATGCAGCTGAAAAAAAATCTTTTTTTTGCAGACCTGTGTTATTTCTGTTCACCAATAGTAAGAGATTATCAGTACATCATGAAAAGGGCACCCATCCGTCACATGGTTAAATCACAGAAACAGACAACTATTCACGTTCACATTCACCCGTGTCTTTAGACTACAGGAGGAAGCCAGAGTACCCAAGAAAACCAACACAGACAGGAGGAGAACATGCACACTCTACAAAGAAAGGCCCCAGACTAGATTCAAACCCCATTCTTGCTGTGAGGCGACAGTGTTAAGCACTGCACCACCATGCCACCTACACCTCATTCTCTAACATTAAGGTTCTCACCAGTACGGTGGTCAGAGTAACTGAACACTTGATTGAAGACAGAGCTCTTCATGTTGGCCGGCATCGTGTTCCACCATTTGTACTCAAAGCCCACCATCGGTTCTGTGCCAGCAGGGCACTTGGTGCAAACTGAGCAATCAATGGAAAATCACGTCAGGATAACTTTTTTTAACATGTGTGGTGTCATTAGTCTCAACAATATTAGACATACCATCTTAAATCTTACGACATTTCCACTCATGTTGCCTAAAAATTGCCTAAAAAACTAACTATTAACATGATTGACTCTTTTTTTTAAAAATATCACATGATCAAGCCAAAATAGAACTACAATGCCGACATCAGTGAGAACACAGTAAAAAGTAGTGGAGTGGCTCTAACCTGTTCCATTAGAGAAGGAGCCGCTGGGACAGGGCTCACAGGTGGAGGAGTTGGCAACAAAGAAACCCGGGTTACATGGTGGACAGGTTTGCTTCTCCCCTGATGTGGGAAGGTTTAGCGCTCCTTCGACAGTCTCACTGCAGATCTTAGGCTCGATCCATTTGTACATGAGCTGAGTCTGAGACACACACAAGTATACGAAAAAAAGAGGCAGCACTAGCAGTGTTACAGCTCAATCAAACAGATCATTTATATTAAATGAAGCCTAACATTTACACCAGCAGGATTTTTAAAGAAAAACCTCTACTGAACCAGCATTAACTCTACCTCCACATATCATTACCTTTCCCTGAGAGTCACAGGGGGTGTGGGTGTAGAAGTAGTCACTGCTTGTACATGCAGGTCGCGGTTTGCAGCTCGCTGAACTGGCCACTGGAAATGTTTTTGGATGAGGAGAAACACACAGCACACATTTAAGCCCAGAGAAAAGATTAACTTGACCACTTTAGCAGTAACTGCTGCATTTGCATGTGAATGGAACGTAGCAGTTGTAAGTCTGTAAGAACACTTTACTCTGTTTGGACAGAGATAAGCAAATGGGCTTACCTGCGTATTTGTCTTGTTCACATTCATGACAAATAGTGGCACCCTTATTGGAGTAGGTATCAGCAGGGCAGGGGGTACAACGTGCGGATCCTGGGTTTGCACTGTGGGTGCCAGGTTGACAATGGAAACACTCTGACGTGTAGGCCACCCCTGGAGGAAACAGTTAATCGTTAACAGAAACAAGGTGTTGGTGGGAAAAGGGAAATGTTTGGGCCTGCTGCACACTTATTTTACCTGATATCTGAATGTTTTTCAGCAGCACAGGTTTGACAGCACTGCCCTGCAGGGAGTATGCTATAGTTCGCCAGTACAACACATTGTTGCCCTTGTTTAGTTCTACCTGCAAAGAGACAGAGTGGGGCATTCATTTATTCAAAAGTTCCCCAGCAAATGGCCAGAAATGCACTGAATTGCTAAAACTGCTTCCTGGACAAACCGTGTATTTGCTCCAGCTGCCCTCCGAGATCCGCATCCACCGGCTATTAGAGTCTGTCGATTGACACTGGTCATTCTGGACCTGCAGGAAGACGAGAACATTTCACCAAATACTCAGACTGAAAGGTGATCTGTGTCAGCAGCAGCAGCAGTCATTTACAATCCTTACAAAGAACTCAAAGTAGATGCTGGTGTCAGGATAGAAATATTCGAAGGACAGAGTTCCAGGCTGTTTCAGGTTCACGGCGTAGGACAGCGTCGCAGTGCACTCATCTGTGTTCGAGGCTATGTAGTCACCCTTTGGTGTCCAGGTTGAGCTGCAAAAGCATCACCAAGCAGCAACAGTTTAAAAAGGTTTTGAAAATTGATACAGAGAGCCTCAATCTATCAGATAAACCTTGGCGGGGGGGCTTGGTACAGTGAATACTAACTTGGAGCAGTCCGTTTGGTCATTCCCCTCATTCGTTATCACACTGTGAGTGACAAAACCAGCCGGCAGGCTGTCCCACTCGTCAAAAGCCACGCTGGTGCCCAGAGAGTAGGTACCCGCAGCACATTTCTGACACTGCTGTGACTGCATATCAAGGTACTCCCCCTCATTACAAGAGAACGCTTGAAGGAGACAAAGCACATGCCGAGAATGGAGATGTACACCTGACAGTAAACATATCTGTTGTGCAGGTCAAAGAGTTGGAGAAAATGTCTGAAATAAAAGTAGGTCACTGCTTACTGCACTGAGTCCCTTTGACTGGATCTGGGAGGCCTGTGCATATGTCGGCTTTGTTGGGAACTGCAACTCTCCATCTCGACCCGAGTACGTCGCACTCTGTGTACTCAAAGTGATAATCTGACTGCAGGGACAAAACACAGGTGTGAGTTTCACACAGTTGGACATAAAAGCACACCATGGATAACTTGGGAGCCGGAAGTGGGGTGAAATAATAACTGTAAATTTAGAAGAAAAAAAAATGCAAATGAGGATTATTTTGCAGTTAATTTGCCCATTTTGATTCCTCACATGTTCAGCATGTAAATTCCTCACACACAGGAACACTAAACTCATTGTTGCACCTTTGTTTATTTAAAAAAAAAAAAAAAAAGGAATTCCAGGTTGTCTTATGCTTCAGGAATCTTTTCCCCAAACCAGGACAGCCTCTTTTACAAATAAAAGCGGAGGCTAATATTTGCCCAGGAGCCCGTCTCAACTGTTATTTTAATCACGCTTATCAAGGATGTGCTGCTGCTTCTCTGCAGCCTTCAGGGTTTACTCAGCTGAGGGGAGAGATGCTGATTCGACCGGTCCCTTTGTAAACATTTAATTTAAGTGTTTTCAGAGAACTTTGAAGACAACAAAAGCTCTCAGTCGAATGACAAACACTGTCCCACCTATAATGAGGTAAATTGGGAAGAGACAAAACATTTAAGTTAACCTCACTAAAACAAGGCATGAATACAGAGCAGGCACAGAGCGTAATCTTAAGATTTGGTCACTGGTCAATAAAAGGATGTGATATTCCAATGAAGTTCATCTGGCACGCCAATCTACACCCACACAGCTTCATGGGATTAATAGTTAACAGAAACACAGCAGCAGCTGCACTCCTCCATCCCTGTGTTTTTCAATTAGAGCTGCAACATTAGCTGTGCTAGGGTATCAAGTGAATGGGTGTCCTGGGTGGGAGGATTTGATGTAAAAATGCATCGAACTGGAGATGTGCTCTAGCTTAATTAGCCCTCTTTAAACAAACACAAGGAAACCAGGGCAACAGGACATCATGACCGCTGTGCCACACGGTGAAATAAGCTGGGTTGAAAACAAGAGTCACAGAGAGGAAAGGAGCAGCTACCAGGACTGCTTTCATAGCCCTCTGAAACTGAAATAAAAGCTTAGAGGTCCATATGGTGCAAAGTGTGCTGATCAAAAGGAGTGGTTTGAGTATTATCACAAGCTACTCCTGTTATGCAAACTGACCACAGATATGGAGGCTGTAGGAGAGAGAGCAGGCTGTGTAGTATGTGGAACCTCTAGTAAAACAAGTGTAGGAGTACTTTAAACACTTGCTGGGGAAACATATGTTCAATCTCACAAACTGCTCAAACAAACTGCTGTTTGTGCTCATTTTAGTGTTTGGTTTTAGTTTAAAGAGTGATTCAGCGTTTCACTTGAACATGTGTTACACCAGACATGTGTTTCTAGACCAACCTTTAAAGTTTTCAGTATATGAAAGCCTGACGTACACAGTACACGTATAGTACAGCAGCACCAGCACCAGCATCTGTCTGCACCCCCAGAACTAGAGTGAATTATACATACAGCTGGTTTGCCGCTGTGATTTAGGAATGACTGAAATGACAAAAATAAATAAATAATATGAACCGTCTCACCTCTTTGCACATGGGCAGATCCGCGGAGGTTTGCAGAAAAAGCAGCCACAGCAGGCAGTGACTCAGGTGTGTCAGGCCGGGCTGCATGGTCACCTGCTGTCGGTGCTGAAGTGATGGAGACCGAGGAGAACAGGTCTGACCTGCGCCCTCAGGTGCTGGAGGAGCGGCTTCCCTCTCACACTCTGGGAGGTGATTGGCTCCGGTGTCTCTACTCTGACTCTGAGTTACCTTTTAATGCCTCACTTCTCACCCCAGTGAGATAAAAACAATATTTCACCCCGCAAGCTGTGTGTGTGTGTGTGTGTGTGTGTGTGTGTGTGTGTGTGTGTGTGTGTGTGTGTGTGTGTGTGTGTGTGTAATATTACAACTACAGACAGATTAAAAAGCTTTGTGATAAACCTGATCACCATTTTCCTGTGAAAGGTTTAACCGGAAGTTTGCTGTTGCTGAGAAACCGGGTTGTAAACGTTTAGCTTTAGCTAGAGTCGTTTAAAGGCCACAGAAAGAAAAACAAACAAACACAGTAGTATGGACCATTGCTTGTAGAACTTCTTGTTGCCGTTAAATATGTCAAACCGGGATCCTTTCCCCTCTCCGAGGGTAGAAAACGACCTCACTCTCAGCGGCTACAGGCCGCAGCAGGTGCGTTGACTATAATAACTATAACTTTATATCTGATTGATGTCAGCAGAAGAAACCTCAGAGAGGCGTTATTGTTGCTCTGTGTTCAACAAAATACTCATTTGATCACGAGTAGCGCTTTATTATTAAGAGTGTAATGTGTTTTGTTTTGTTTTTTGTTTGTTTGTTGTTGTTGTTTTGTTGAAATTAGGGTGTAATTTACTTGTAAAAGGGTAACATTTTTTTATTTGGGAAGGAGAAACAAGTTATACTGTAAGTAACTTCAAGCAGTGAGTAAGTACCGGTTATTTTAGCCGAGAAACTAACGATATATAAGTCTTGCATGATAAATATGGTGTTAAATTAGCATTTTTACATTAGTAAGAAAAGAAAGAAAGTACACATTATTTGGTGTACATGATGTTTTTGTTTCCACTATACAGTTTTACTCACATAGCCTAAGACTGTAATGACTGGTCTGTCTTTCTTGAATGAACTAAACAGAACGAGATCAAGAAACAGTGTCACAAACGTGACATGGTGATAAATGATGGGACTAGACACAGAGCAAAGAAATGAAAAAAAAAAAAAGAATTACAGTTCTAATAAAACAAAACAAGCAAGCTAATGCGTCTCCCTTGGAAAGTCTTTTTCTGAGAAACATTTCCACAAATGAAGCTAGACAACGCACAAAAAACACACACAAAAAAACCCCAGTTTTGTTTGTTTTTTAGGTACCTTAAATTACATCCTGATTTCACAAAAACTGCACTGAAATTTTACTTTAACTATACCCTTAGTCGCAGGCTGTATTACAAGGTGTTACTTTGTAATAACAATACCATCTGGGCCTTATAAATATAAGTATAAATATATAAATAAATATTCTAACACATATTTTTTGTTCTTTAGTTTTAGTGTTTTGATACCTGTAAGTTTGCTATTTTCTTAGTCTAAAGGAGTCTGTTCCACAACTTTAGCACTTTTTGGTCTGTTTTGAAAAACTGTAACTGGGATGCTATAACCAATTTTTTCTTCTGGACCTAATTATTATCATGAGAAGGTCACATTTACTCCTCAAATTTGGATCTCTGTTTACATCTCACACATAGATCTTTCAGTACTAACATAAACATATTTAAATTCAAGATCAGAATTGCAATCTTTTTTTTTAACTCAAATGTACAGAAGTACAGAGCCAGGGGAGCAAATAAATATCTTGTTGTCTGGATTGGAGCAGATTATTTGGCTCCTTTGTTGCTTTTATTGTCATTTTAAAATATTAATGACATGTTTTGCTTTTTTAACTTACCGGGGAACATGGTGGCACAAAGTGGCTGAGTATTCCCCTGCTGAAATTATGTATAACTAATGCTTAACAGTGTGATAAATAATTAAGGACTGAAAAGTAGATTTGGACACAGGTACCTAATCCTTATCCTGTCACTTGATATGTAAGTAACTGATAAATGAAGTAAATTAAATCTAGGTATTAAAAAATTCGATGTAAAACATTCACATTTCGAGGCGTGTGACTTGGTGCACTTTGCTTAGTTATCTAATGAAGTGAATCAAATCTAACTTAAACAAATAAGAATTACAAAAACCATTTGTAGGATTTCATTCTACATGGATGTTTCTCTAGGCTTAAAAAAATGTAATAAGTCTTAAATTTGGAATATATGCATATTATTTCTTTGGAAATTTGGAATTAGTCTTATTTCTTATCCTGTAGAAAAAAACATATGATAAACCAACTCACATCGCCCAGACTGAGGAACCCTGGAGTCACCTCCACAACACAGCCACTTTGGCCAGCACCCGGGGGAGTATTTTGAACTGTACGCAGGTATGTTATCAGCATTCACTTGTGAAACCACAGAAAGGCTGAAGTATCTCTACTTTGAACGACTGCTCTGTACTCAACCTCAGACTCCAAACGACAGCCTTGACCTTCAGCTAAATGCGGTCTATGATCACCACAAGAACTGCTTCTGGAGCAAGAACCAGATTTTGTACCAGAAGGAGACTGTCTCCGAAGACCACAGGTGGGTGTTTGTGATGCATTGGCAGTGGTGTGTCAGGTAGTTCAACTGTGTTAACAGTATTTGTATGTTCATTTACAGGAAAGGGATGAAATTAGAGGTGGAGGAAGCAGGAAATGAAATCACGGTGTGGGTCGACAGGCACTCCATTCGCATCAGCTGACACACAGGTAAAGTTTGGTGAAATCAATCACAAATTTATCAACAGCTCAGAGAAACCTAATACTTCTAATACTGCGACTCTAACCCAAATCCACTGACCCTGGGAGGAGTGTGCCTTTGTCTGAAGTCAGGTGTGTCCACATACAAACACAATGCACTTTTCTTTGCTTCACAGGCTTCTTCAAACAGGGGCTGCTCCACAAAGCACAACAAGAACTTCACCTCAGCCTGATGCTTCAAGAGCTAACATCTCTAGCAACTGCTGACCTCAGCCCCGAAAATAAAGGAGTTCTTTCAGTGCTTCTTTATTTTGTTTGTGTTTTTCATTAAAGTAAGCATTAACAACCCATGTAGAAGAGAAACAGCAGAACATTTTATTCAAATATATAAACACGAGCACACTGTTAAAGACACGTATGACACAAGATACTGCTGCATAAATAAGAAAATGTGCAAATGATGAAAACTGATGATGCTTATTATGTATAAACACTTTTCTCTTAATCTGATTTATAGATGCCTAATCCAATTAAAACAAAAAAACGGGGAAAATTCTGAACATTAAGGCACAAAAACCACAAACTAGTTCTTTATAAAAATGATAAACACAATCCTCACTTTTGGTTCTTTTTAAACTAGAGTTTCAAGGAGAACAGGTCAATCCAGAGTGCTCATGCCCTGGCTTTTCTTTCAAGACACCGTCTGACGAAAGCCCTCTCATCCCACTGGTTGGGGGAGAGCATGTGAGGGCCGTTATGGACACAAAGGATGGTCATCTCCTCGGCATACGTAAGATTCTGCAGAAGCTGTAGGCAAACGCAGCAGGAAGAAGTTCAGGAAGAAATTAAGAGCACAGGGCTGTCATGCATTCATATAAAACAAAAACAAAAAAACAACATTTCAAGATTAAATAAAATAAACTCTTTAGCCAACAATCGCCTGTTTACATGACGAGCTGTTGGAGAGCAACATTATTATTAGTTTTTTTTCAGTCTGACATCCGTATTTATTTTCCTTAAAACTCATTTTCAGGATACCAACCTTGGAGGGAAATATACTATAAGGACAGAAGTACTGGGAAAAAGGAGCTGTTCAGTCACCAAGTTCCCGGTCCACAGTTTTCATGTTGATGTTAATGTCAGAGGAGGGTTGGAGCGCTGCAGTTATTGAGTGTTGGTGACTTTGAGCATTATGGGCAAACCTGCTTATGTAACTGCAAGTGGTCTGCCACTTCATGGCTGTGGTACCTAAATTCTTCCCTGATGAAGTACCAAATAAATACCCATTACAGTTGAAATTTGGTGGCATACTATTATAGCGCCATCTTTGAATACAGTGAGCTCTTTAGAACCCTTTTTTTTTTTTTAACAAATGTTTGTATGGCTAGCTGCTTGATTTTATATACCTGCGGCAATCTGACTCAAAACACCTGACTTGAAAGATGAAGTGATGCAGTCCAATACTTTTGTCCAAACAGTCTGACTCTTTAGCATACAGTGGCACATAAACAGCTGCTTGGTAGCACTGGGTCTGTCAAATAAGTCTGGCAGTCTGCATGAACACAAAACACTTACTTTAGGTGTTATGAAGAAGTACTGGGATGTTGTCTCTTTGCAGGCTGTGCGGACCACAATGTCAAAGACTCTTCTTTCATTTACAGGATCCATTCCCTGCATAAAGAAACAGGTGGGCTCAGACTCTTTAATAAAGGCAGTTGATGACTACTGTTGTGTGAATGCCTGTCGGTGTGATCTGAGTTCTATTTATTCAAGTTGTTAAAATGTTAATTTCATGAAAGCAGCGTTACATAAGCTCTGGTCTTTTCAAATCTGTCTGTGTGAAGTGGTTTGCACATAAACGTATGCAGGAATAAGAGAAAAGTCTGCCAACAAACGATGACAATAAAGAGAAACTCGTACCTGGCTTTCCCTAATAATTACAGTACCTGCAGCTCAAGTGCACCTCAGTTACGATCGCACTGTTGAGACTGTGTGAGAACTACCTGATTGATCTCATCCACCACTCTGAAGGGACAGCGGTTGAGCTCCTGCAAGGCCATGAGGTAAAGCATGGTGGAGACACTGCGCTCTCCTCCACTCTGATGGTAAGGCGTCAGCTCGTGGAGCTGGGTGGTGGCGTGAAACTTCACCCGAATGCGGATCCCGTACTTGTCGTACTCCTCCTGCAGCGGAAATACCAAGTATTCTCTTTTTTTTAAGTTTCTAAAGACACTCACAAAAAAGGCTCATAAAATCCATCATAAGTTTAATCATCAATAAATCTACTAAATTATGCATGTGAGTACAACCTCAAGAGACATAATTGTCCTACCACTGATAAACTGGACAATTTAAGTTAAATTATTTTATTTTAAAGTCTAGAGGGGGCACTAATATATTTAGTTAAACTAAATTCATGCTAAATTATGAAGAAATATGATGTGAAAAATAATAAGGCAACCCTTTGAATTTTCAATTTGATGCATCTGTTAAAAATATGGATATAGAGTTGAATATTTCCACTCAGTGTTAAGCAGTCTACCACATCTAAACAAAATTCAGTTTTCAATGAACTTGTGCTCAGTCATAAGTGGTTAAAGGTGATTAAAGGGAGACCTCTACCAAAATAACCTTTTTACCCTGAGACATCAGCTCAGCAGTGTGGTGTGACTCTGCGATTACCTCATTCTCTGAATGTAGATCAACCTCTCCTGCACACTGCATGGAGCGAAAGAAAGCACTGAACTTCTCATTTATCTGTTCAACCAGATGTTTCAGGGGATTAAGCCAGCGTTCCTTAGCCTGTGACACAGAAGAAAAAGTCCAAATATACACATTATTACACCCCAAGAGCCATTCTCCCACACAACAAATGATAAACTGGACAATTTCTGAGAAACCCAGTAATCACTCACCTCAGATATGTTCTGTCGGTAGGCATTCAGGGCGTTGCTCTGTTCTTCCAGCTCTTTCTCCATTTGTTTAATCTCCTGCTCTCTCCTGTTGTACTCTTCGACAACCTTTCAAGTCAAGACAGTTGTTAGGATCAATATTTCAATATTTTTATATATTTATATTCAATATTTCAAACAAGAACACTAATGGAATAAACTGTTAACTTTCCCTTTTTCTGTATTTTTTTTTTTTTTTTACAATTTAAATCATGCTGATATTTATTTCATTTACTACAGCAGCATTTCTTTATTATGTAGAAAAATAAGAAATACTGTTGCAATTGCCCTTCTTTTTCTTTTCTAAATGTCTAGTTAAATTTCTTTCTGCTGAAAGAAAGGGGAATTTTACTTGTCCGGCACACTTAGTATCAAAGTGGGCTGTATGTGCCCCACCATGTAAAATGAGTTAGACATCCCTGTTGTAATGCATGCTCATTAACATTTCCAAACTGCTTTCTTATTTAAGTTACAACCATGCTGAAGACAGAAGTCCCGCAGCATAAATGAAAACCTGATTTCCATGCGTCCTTACATTTTCACTGAGGCCAGTGAAGCAGTCGGCTCTGGAGCGCTCCTCATTCAGCATGGCATCGACCTCATCCAGCGTGTCGGGGAGCTTGCTGAAAGCCTGATTTAACAAAGAAGAAGAAAAAAAAAAAGAGCTGTGAACTAATTCATTTGAATTTTAGGCTCCTAGGACCTTCACTGCAGAGATTAGAATATATTTTACACAGAGCGAATGGAAGTGGAAGTCTCTTTCACATATTCATCAATAAAACTGTGAAGAACACTCACATTACGCAGGTCTTCAGGTAATGACTGATCAGGCTGCATCTTACAGATCGCCTTTGCTCTCTTCAACAGGCCCTTGCATTGGTCTGTCAGCTGCACCTTTCTCTGCTCCAGACGGCTGCATTTTTGCTTAAAAAAAAACAACAACAAAAAAACAAAAAACATGATAAGTAAGCACAAACCTGTGATACAAAACCTCCCGATCCTCAGTGAAGAGCAAGCTCTCAACCCTGTCCTCCCTCTATGACAGTGTGACTCCATCTACATACTTACATCAGTGGTCCTCAGCTCAGAGGCACCTTCTCTGCAGTCATTCTCCAGCTTGTTCTTCTCTGCCGTCAGCCCCACCGTCTCCAAAGCCAGATGCACCTTCTCCATGGTCAGCTTGGCTCTCAGCTGCAGATCATGCAGATAAGTGAAGACAAAAAAAGAAGAGAGAAAAAGCTCATAAGCGACAGTTCTGCACTTCAGTGCTACATCGGGAAAAAAAGCTGCACATTTTAAAATTTATAATCAAAGTACCAGAAATCATTTTCACTGACAAATTATTAAACCGGAGATGTTTTCAATAATACCTGCTATAAAGACAATATAAAAACAGAGAGGGGATAGCTGCAGAGACAAGGTTTAATGCCATTCTACCACAGCTAACACGAGCAATCCAGTCAGGTTCACTTACTCATACCTTCATTTGGGCCATGAATGCAGTCACTATTGTCACTTTCTGAGCATTTGCAGCTACAATTTTCTCTTTAGTCTCCTCCTCAATCTTTTTCAGGTCAATAACATTCTGCTCCATCTGCTTCAGACTAAACACAGAAGAAGAGACAGATGAGTTCTTGAAATTTAATAACCAAGCTAATGCGTCTGTAAAGAGATCATTTAAGACTTATGACAAAAGTGATTGTTAAGCATTTTGTCCCTTTAAATGAAGCTTACCTGTCCTGTTTGGTACTGATTTTCTGCTCCAGTTGTCGTTTTTTCCCCTTTAGTTCAGAGAGATGCTTCTTCTCTGCCAACAGTTCATTGTCACGGCGATCCAGTGCGACAGCTTCCTTCTGCAAGGCCTTCATCCGCTCGTCGATGTCTCGCAGCTTTGACTCACAGGACTGGTCGCAGAGGAGAATGAAGCACATGTTAAAAAAAAGTTTGCCGAAAACAAGTGAAAAGTAGGCCAACTAAGCTTTACTAAAGTGTGCAGTTACACACAAAACCTTTTTTCATCAGTTTTGCATGAAGGGTTTTTGGTAATTTCCCCCTTAAAACAAACCCGGCTCATTTTGCATGCCTAGTATTGTCCAAATTGCCTAACATTCAAGCAATCAATCCCCTCAATCGGACATCGTGCCCCTCAGTGTTTCAGAGCACATTTATTAACAATTTTAGACCCTAATCTTATACACTTGGTGAATTTTGTTAATCCTTGAGTGGTTTAAAGCACACAATTTTTCTGTTACATGAAAAACTCAAAGCGCACATTTATTACTGCTTTACACGGACTTTAAGCAATATAATATACTGAAATGTCTTGAGGCACTGCTGTCGTTCCAGCTCTCTTCACATGACTGTTTCCCACCTTCATCTGCTGCTCTAGCTGTCGTTTCTCTTCAGCATCGACAGTGATGGTGAGGTACTGGGAAGTGTGCACCGCAGAGTTGCTGGTGCTTATCTTGTTAGAGTAAAAGGACCTTTTGACAGTGTACCTCTCCTCTGTTGTGTACAGCACCTTGAGGTAGGGCTCCTCAATCACCTGAAGAAGACAGATCCAGGTCAGTGTCAAAATCTTTCCACCACAAAAATGATAAATACAACCAAAGTTAAAAGCGACAGACTCCCAGCAGATTTTGATGTTGAGGAGAACAATGCAGGGTTTTATTAGTTTACATTAAGAAGCTTTTTTTGTTTTGTTTTTTTACTCATTTTTTTACTCATTTTTCTGAATAGTGTCATTTTGCAAGCCTCACTGAGAGAGATTACATTTTGAACAACATTCACCTCTTTTTGTTGTTTTAAAAACGTGAGAAGACAAGCGTACCGTTTTAATCATGGATTTGGTTCGCTCATTGCCCACCGGCACGTCGTGCACTCTGTACTGGTGACAGAGGTAACTCATGACCTCATCGGGGGCATCAAACATCTCACGGAGGTAGGTGAAGAACCCAAAACGCCTGAAAGCCAGTAAGAACAAGTAAAAAGATACAACAGATGCACAGATACACCGGGGATAAAAAAGAACAAAAAACAAAAAAAACCCCAAAACAATACTGTATTGATATTTAAAAAATTGAACTAAATTTATTGTCTCTCACCTCAGGGACTCAATATTTCGGGATGGCGGTCGCTTAGAACATGACTCCTCCGGAGCACAGATGGAGTTCACCTTCAAGTTCATCTTGTCACGGACCTGAGGGTCAGCACAGATCAAACTCATCTTTAGCTTCACTAAAATTTCTAATCAGATGAAATATTTTCGTCCAACCAGGCGACAATGGCGTGCAGCGTGCAGCACTCTGACCTCAATCATAAACTTCTCCATGTCGTCTTTCCTCTGGAAAACGAACGCACGCAGGTCGTGGAATGAGATGTGGTTCTCCACATACTTAGCAAAGCGGTGATCCTTCACATTGATCTGTAGAATAAGAGAGAGTTAAGAAAAATAAATCAATCCAAACGCAAGGAAGTCTTTATTTATCATGTGAGATGCAATGCGTTTTCTAGGATTGTTCAGTACCATATCATCTGCTATAATGCCAGTTATGAATTTTTAAGTGATGGAAAAGTGTCTCATGATACCCCAGGCCAGTCAGTGAGCCTCTGATGGTAATTCAGCAGCTAAAAAAGGAGCTACTACAACAACCTCCAACAAAGCACAACACTAAGAACACTGTTCCCGCTGAAGGTGGAACAAACTTGTTTCACCACTTTAGGTGACTCCCACCACCCTCTGGAACACAAACCTGGCGTAATCAGGACCCTACAACACCGGGCAGAAAATGTTCCCTCTAAGCCTGAAGGGAAAAAGAGGGAACACACACGTGTAAAGGAAGCTCTTAAAACATGTGGTTATCCTAATTGGGCTTTTATCAAATCAGCAAAGATGCACAGAAAAGAAGATCAGACACCAACTAGGGAGGATCAGAAAGACAAACGCAACAATATTGTCATCCCCTATGTAGCCCGTTTATCAGAGAAACTCAGGAGAGTCTTCTCCAAGCACGACACCCCAGTGTACTTCAGACCCAGCCACACACTCAGACAAAAACTGGTTCACCCCAAAGACAAAACTCCTAAACACAAACTTAACAAATTAGTGTATGCTGTACAGTGTAGCGAGGAATGCTCAGACCTCTACATTGGAGAGACCAAACAGCCACTTCATAAACGCATGGCACAGCATAGAAGAGCCACCTCGACGGGACAAGACTCAGCTGTCCATCTGCATCTAAAGAACAAAGGTCACTCTTTC
>VVHJ01028475.1:2610-13188 GCA_015107715.1 Tylochromis polylepis
CACCAAAGCCTTGCAAAGATCATTGAATTCTCACATCTCTTCAGGATTTCATCTGTTTGCTTCAGGATGATGTCTGTCAGTCACCTAAAATATGCAAAGAGACCATCTTATGAAAGTTTCTCGCTGTAGGTTTCAAAAGTTAATTCTGAAATGGAGTTTAATGTACTTGCATTATGAAAGAAAAAAAAGTGAGCCCTTTTTTTTCTTTTACTCTGGATGTTAAGCATTGCTCTGGGAAAGAGTTTGTTTATAGTTGAGAGATGACTGAGAATGCATTCACTTCATGAGCAAGAAAATGGATGCTTCTCAGGAGAAAATTTCAAGTTACAGATGTGCATTTGTGAACGTGTGAATAAGGATTTAGCATTACACAGTCTATTCCTGGTTATTGTGAGTGAATGCCTGGAATATAAATTTCTAAATAATAAATGTATTAAATGTGCATATACTGAATCAGCCTTTTTTGAATCATAGTTTGCTGTCAATTTTTGCTCTGACCAGAACTACAAAGGAAAATATTTTTGCTTGTTGCAACCTTTTTTATGTTAATACCAAAAATAGACTTACCTTAATATTAAACAGCAGTAAATACTGTAAATACTGTGTTACACAACTCTAAACTCTATGTGCATATATTTCTTTGAAGCTTTGATCTTCTATGTAAGTTATGAAACAGCAGAACAAGCAGTGTTGATGAATAATGAATAGAACCTGCTGTGATGATGCAAAACGTTAATAAAGCTCCAGAGGGTAGGTCCTTTTTATTTTTTCTGTTGTAGTTATGTGAGTGCAAAGTGTAATTGTTAATGTGGATTCAAAGCTTGATGCATAATCTATTATAGAGATATTATAAATACTGCAACATATTATAAACTTCTGGCATACAGTTTCAATTTCAACTAGAAATTCTGTGAGCCTGGCTTGTTTGCTGCCATTACAAATTAATGATTTGTTTTTAAAAGCACTGTTTAACACAAACATACCAAAGCCATCCCATTCTCATTTCCAGAATGTCAAGTACTGACGTTGTATCAAAGCCACCCATGTGCACAAATTACGTACACAAATTGTTCTTTTGCATCCATGCCTGTAACATTGAGTTTATCACATTAGAGAGATGGTTAGTTGACTTTCAGTTTTTCCTTAATGGACAATTCTTAATGCAATTATGGGGCTTATTTTCCGCAACATTTTCCCTAAATTTAACCAAGATGTTTTTGGTGCCTAAACCTAATAAAGTACTTTTTTATCCCTAAACTTAATTAGCAACCAAAAGCAAAAGTAAAAATCAGGATGCAAACATCAGAAATCACCTTTAAAACAGGAAGCACATCAGGGTCTTCTCACCTCATCACCACGACTTAGTTCAACTGTGCAGCTCTTTAAGACCATTATCTCTAGATGTATGTGTCGATATGTATGTGGCATTGAGAAACCAAGCAATTTCACTACATGACCCTCAATGCATATATTTGTGGATATTAATATATGTTACTAGTAAAGACAGAAAGAAAATTGATATAAAAGGGAAATTAAAAAATGCCTTTTAATTGGTACTTTGATAGTCATGTTCTGCTTCAAAAATAATAATTCAAATAAAGATTTTTTTTCTTTTTCACTTTTGGAAAACTGTGTATCCCATGCTGCTTTAATTTCGTTATCCTTCTTTCACCTTTGTGTTTGGAATATCTTAACAGCTCAGTTTGTCACTTACACAAGTGATTTTCTGCCTTTTATGAAATTTTAGAGTTATATATTTTTTTCTGTCTGTTTTTTAATTGATCTTTAGATTTTTATGTTCAGTGCTGCACTATCATTGATTTGTGTAGGAAACTAAACTGAACTCAGGCATTAATAAAGATGATTATTAATCTTACCTTCTTTTTGATATTGTATTTTAACTAAAGCAGTTTCTAAAATTCACAAAGGGGCTGACATTTTTTTTTATTCCCCACTGACAGCGCACAAAGAAGTAAACCAAAGAACTGCAAAGACAAAAGAACTTCAGCTGAATGCTGTCTTATATTTCAGATACTGGATTATAGATTTTTTTGTAGATCAAGGGTTTGTACACGTATTTGGTTTATTCTGTTGGTGGCACTCTTAGAAACATCACTGGTAATCTAAAATTCATTCTATTGTTTCGATCTTCCCAGGGTGCCTGTCTGTAAGAGGTGGCAAGTCTTTTCATGCTCTGTTATATAACTTGCGCATAATAGACAGGCATATTCAACAAAAAAATATCTTGCGGTGGCCATCTCTGTCTACAGAGTCTTTTGATCACTAGACCATGAACAACACACTGATCTATATGGCAGTTTGAGCCAGGCATGGCATTAAATCTCTTTACATCAGAGTTTGTGAGTTGTTTTTTTTATATTCTGCATATATTCTTCCTACTATATTGCAAATGTTTCTGTGGAAGGCCCTTGTGTGGCTCTCCAATCAGACAATAATGAATGGAGCAATTAGCTGTGATTATTAAGTGCTTTGTGAGCCTTCCCTCTGCTAATTTATTATGTGAGCATGTTCAATTTATCAGAGCCCCCCTAGTGGGAGATGACAATGACAGGCTGCCATATATACCAGTATCTTCTCATACACACGTTGTCTATGTGCTCCCTGTTGAACTTGATATAGAGCAAAGGATTAGGCAAGGGTGCTAAATCAACATCTATCTATTATTTGTCAGGACTGTGAGCATGCTCAAAGAAAACAGAAGAACAGGGCACAACGTTTACCCAGTAAAGCACACACAATCACGTCACAGGTGCGATATTAAAATGGACAAAAAAAATAACCATGTAGACCAGTGGGTCTGCCAAATGAGCTTTATGGATGGGGAAGTAGCTGTTGTACCACCCAATAAAATATACTATTGATTCAGTCATACCTTGTCCACTGTGTACACGGTTCATTACATTACTCAAACAGTCAATTACAGCTGTGCTGTTGCTCTGTACATTTCATGTTGCTGCTGCAGATCCAGTGAGTGTCAAGGTCGTTTTCACCCGAGCTGTGACCCAGAAGGGCTGGCTGTCCCGCAGGATAGATGGATGTTTGTTTTGGAGGGCCTGTTGTGTTTGATTGGAATAGGAGGTAAAGAAGAGATAAGGGGTCACCTCAATGCATCAACATTGCTGTCCTTTTTTAGCACTACACCTGCTCCTTCAAAATTTGCTAAAATCCCATGTGATATCAGGCTGGGTGACCAGAGAAGAAATAAAGAGGTTAAGATTTGATGAAAGAGATTTAAGTAAATCAAAAGTAAAACCTTGTGGCGGTAACGCGAATCATACAGACTTGGCGACCTGTCAGATTAGTTCTGTGGTAGAGCAAACTAGTCACTCTAAAAACTCTCTCCCTTGTCAGGCACATTGATCGCATTCATGCCCCTTCCAGAACTTTCAAAGTGACATTTTGTTATTTTAAATGTCAAAGCATTCTCTGAATTAGCCGTGCACTATTCATAAAGAAAATCAATTCTGGTTGTCACAAAGTTCTGATCTGTTCCACAAGACAATGAAAGTGGAGCTGGGTTGGGCTGTTGAGGACTACATGCTCAGATTTGCTGTGATTGTTTAAGAAACATGAGTGTAGTAAAGAAATTCAGCACATTAGCACATGGCATGACTGTTCCACCAGCCCTGGTGGTAATTCAATTTCTTGTTAAAAACAGGTCAGCATGACCACATCTGAGCTTTTCTGGGAAGCGTACAAAAGTAAAACAAAGGAAAAAAGCTTGTACTTCTTTTTATCCTCAGTATCTGTAGCTGAATGTTCACTGAATGAGAGAAATTTGGAGGTGAGAGCCAAGCCGTGTGGGCCAGACTTGAAATCCTTAAATGAAATCCTTGGATATACAGGAGAATAGAATTCAAGATTATAATTTTTATATCTCACATACAAGTTTGGCACCTTAAAATGGTCAAGTGTAACAGTGTGAGCATTTGTTATGTGGGAAGAGCTATCCATGATTTTTACTGGCTTAAATATCCATTTCCCCTCCCAACTGTTACTGAGCTGGTATGAGTCCAAGCATGCATTCAATTACCAGGATGCCTGGAATTAATACTGATATACCAAATGGTTTGAGTGCAGAATATATCTGTAACAGCTATTTTACAAATAAAATATACAATTTACACCATCTTTGGTTGTTAATAACTGGTACTTGGTATAGCTAGGAAAGTGTATATGATTTTTTTTTCACATCTTCATAAAAGCCTGAAATGGATATGAAACTAAAAATAGTCCACTGCAAAAGTCCACGGTAACAGTACATAGCTTTAAACAAACAAAAAAACATCACTTTTGCGCTGCATAGCATGCTTACATGCATGCAATCGTTTCCCTTGACTCTAATAGATGGAGAAAGATACAACATTGATGCAAAACCTGAAGAAAAAAACTCCTCTCCGTTTTCTTTCTCTTGGATAATTGCCTAAGTTTTTTCAAGTCTGTTTGCAGTGGGAAAACAGTTCAAATGCATGTCTCCACTACAAAGCCCTCTGAAGGACTATGCATTTTGATCTGCTTTTTCACATATGTTGGAAAACTGATGTTTTCATCATGTAAATAAAATGTAAATGGGTACATATGTACTGATTTAATGCTTCTGCATGCAAATGAACATTCGAGCAATTGTATAACAGTTCTTAATGAGGTTTAAAACATGCTCCACTTTTACTCAAAGGCAGCAGCAATAGATTGCCTGACATGATTACATTTTTTTTATAGAGGTATGAGAACTTTCCTTTGTACTTGAGTACAAGTCCAAATCCCATTTACATTTTTCTTGATCCACTTCAAAGGGGGAGTTTACTTTGATGAGTCTTAAGGAGTTAAAGTTCTTAAAGTTAACCGTGATCATCTGAATCTGACTTTTCCTTTGGTCGGTATTGGAACATATTAATAATGTATCTCAAAGCATCATCTTTATTGCGTCTGAAGAATTTACATATATATTGGATCATCATTAGATTATCGTCACAGCATCCATCACGGTATTTGAAATTCATGAGGAAAAAGTTACAAAGTTTCCTGTGAATCACATGACATCAATTAAGGAATATTAGCTTACTATTAACTTCATATCAAATACAAATTCACTTGTCTGTTTCATTCCGCTCACCATTAAAGATAATGATGATGTGTCAAAGTTATACTCAACGTTTATGAAAGGAATTCTTGTTTGGTCATATTTCTTTTCAGAGGCTTTCAGTCGAATGATTCCTCCTGTTGTGAAGAACTAATCATTTACACTCATTTACACACATCTCAGTAGAAGATGAAAGACAAAATCCAAAGTCTTAGTTGTAACCTTTACCAGCCAAGTTTAACACTGAGTGTGTCTTAGGTAACTACAGCTATCATTTATACATTTTGCTCCATTAGCATCTACACTGAATAAACACAAATTTCACAAATAACTAACAGGTGAAATTTGGACAACAGAAGTAAGACAACAATTAAGTTTGATTTTAGTTGGAGCATGCCTTCATTAATAAGCGTTACATCCCTGAGATCCACCACACTCACATAAGGCACTGCTATATGTGACGATGCAATCCTGCAATCCTACAATCTTCTATCAGCAGCATAAGTATTACTGATAATCTGGTGGTCTGTGATGCCTGTATTATAGCCTATATTTTGTATTTTTGATATTCCCGCATAATGAAGACACAGTGCAGACAGTGCACCTGGCTGGCATTATCCATCAACAGTGGTGCTGAATGCTGACAGGCTGTCGCTATCTGTCACGCTCTAAGCCTATTGGTTATCAGCAATCAGTGCACATAAAGCTGTGAGTGCTCTCCATAGTGCTGAAACATTTGAAACCACACACAACATTTTCTTTTGTTTCTTATATTGTTCTTCAGAACGAGTTTGAAGTGCCTTTGCTGTATGTTTCCTTAACGATAAACACAGGTGACTCAATAATAGAGTTTTTTTTTTTCTTATGGATAGTATGGGAAATGACAAGATGTGAGAGGACAGAATAGATAATTTACCAGTGCAGTGAGAATCATTGGTCAGGTACTACATGAGTCATAAAATCTATGAAAGAAGTTTTAGGGAAAATGTACACTAGAAGAAAACAGCAATGCAATATTAATTTGACTAATTTTACTATGTTTGGGGGTCTCTTGCAGGTTTTGTAAAACCTAAAAGCAAATCAGGCTGTGCTTTAGATTTCATTCAGCTTTGATCTCCATATGTCTGATACCTAAATGACACTTCAAAGACCATACAGATAGTGGCACGCATAATGCAACCAAATGCAAGACTCTATTTTGACTCTTTCACAAACTTTCTTCTTCCCCCTCACTCACCACCCAAGGTTTACTGTACCAGCAGTGTGACAAACTGTCAGCAAACATCAAATCCACTGTGTGATGCTGTGCGGTGTCAACAACACCGAAAGCTTTACTTGACCACAATATGCCAACCATGACGGAGGGACATCAAATAGCACAGCGGCTGCCACATTCATCACATAAACCTGCACACAAAGACAACCACTCCAGCCCTCCTCTCTTCCACCCACCACTGTCCTCTCACCTTAGTAGATGTTTTCCCTTTCTGCATGTCTGACACTGCAGTGTATGTGTATACGAAGCCACGCATACACACATGCAAGTACACTGACAACAATGCTAGATTTCAACATGTCCCTGCCAGTTTCAGTATCATGCACAGTGACAGAATACTCACATCATCCCATGTGTGCTTTGTCAGTTCCTGCACATGACAGCAGCCATTGTATGCTATTGTATGAATCTCATCTCAAATGTCAGAAGGATTGTGGCTCTCCTACACTGAGTTAAGTACCCATGGGTGGAAGAAAAGGACCTTTAATCTCTGTTGCTTTGGAGACATGGAACAATTTCCCATGCAAAATCTAGAAACTGTGTGATTGAGAAATTTGATTTCCTATACACAGTATGTTATTTCATTTTAAAATGTACATTTCAATATTTTCTGCTCTAATGAATTCTCTTAGCTGTTATCTGAACAAATTATTTTAAAAAATGGAAACAGAATGCAGACATGAGAGTCCCTGCTGCTGTACAGAGGCCTGATTAAAATTGGATGCAAACTGCAATGACAAAGGTTTACAACTCTCTTAGGAGTAACTGCTGAAGGACAGAGGGTTAATGTTACTAACAGACACTGTTAATCAAATCAGTAAAAGCTTAACTGACATCATTTGACATAATGGGGATGGTCTGCTCCACCTCTGACTTTTCAAATGGAAAATAATTAGACTTGTGGTGCTTATTATCTGTTAGGTGGGGGAGACTAGTAGTAGCAATACTCCCATATGTCCAATATTAATTAAATGTTGGCATGCAGTAAAGAATGTTATTTTTCTGTTTTTTGGTGGGTGATTTGATATCAAACATTTGATTTATATAAATTTGAACTAATTTGATATATTAAAAAAAAGTCCCATTCTTGACAATTTTGCATCCTCTCTGATGTGAAGTGTTTTCATCTGGCTACAGCTGACCTGTTCTGACATGGAGAGGCGTCTATCGAGGCATGAGGGGCTTGTTATTTCCCCAGCAGGCACCTCATTAGAGTCCATGTGACCTTTTACAATTGAACAGACCATTGGTCATGAAACATTTGAATACAGATATCCATTCCACCAACATTTTTACGAAAGAAAGGACATTTTACCCCGTTCTGAGAAAGTGCCTTCCAACCTGAGTGCTGGTTGAGGCTCGCACAGATCAGTTATGCTGCATCTCTAGGCAAGTTTTAGTTGGCAAATTATACTGCAGGACTATGACACACAATGTTTCATTTCATAAAAAAAAGAACCAGATTCTGCATGAATTACATATATTTTGCTATTTAAAAGAATGAAATGATTTTCCAATATTTCCACCTCTGCTAGCATGTCCTGTCCCTGTCCTTGGTAGACCAGCTATTTTGCATCTTGCATCTCATTAGCAAAAAAGCCATTGAGGCAAAAATGACTCTGCAGGAGAGGTTTGTACCTTTCTGTAGCTGACCTTCACCTAAACCAAGTGCACAATTTGCATATCTTGGTCAAAGTTTTATTATCCATGTGCTATTCCTTGACGTATTCCATCTATTACCTATTGTAACCTTTCTTAATGATAGTTTGCAGCATGAATATTGAAGACTGCCCAATAAGCAGGGTGAAACATTTATGAAAGTGAGACAACTTTAAAGTAGTAACTGATAAAAGAATAAGTGATATATCATAATTTTTGACCTAATTTGTTGTTGAATGTCCTGATCATCAATTTTTCAGTAGCGTGAGGGACATTTACATTTAGTCACCTCTGTCCATAAACCAGTCTGCCCTACTTTTTGAACTTTAGCTTCTCCACAGCTAAACTGCTGTTTATTTGCTATGATCTCATACGCCATCACTCAGTTCACTTCTGTAGGGCTGTGCACTGTGCTCAAAAAAGCTAATGGACTTACCCACCCCAGTGATATAAAAGACTATAACAGCAATAAAATAGCTGTTTAATTTGCCCCCAGTCTAAGATCTCTGTGATATGGTGGGATGCACACATAATTGCAGGGATCAGGGACAGCCATCTAGATGGAAGAAAGATGCCCTTGGCAGATTTCCTCCCTCGAGCATTAGCAGTCATTTGATTCGGCAATAAATTAAAGTGTACTAAAGTTTTCTGATCACACACTTAACTTACTGGTTTGTTTGTGAAGAAATCTTGGTTATATAGACTTAATTAAATCTATTAAATACTACTCAAAGCACACATTTGCAATTTGATCTGAGTGATATAGGACGAATTCTTCGACTTCTTACTTCACCGTCGCTCTATGTTTCATGAAATTTGACTTAGTTGGTGATAGACAGACAAAGAGACAAACAGCAGTGATCAGATACCCTGAGTAAGATCGTCAGTGCCTGTGAGGTTACAGCTCATCCTAAGGCTCTTCATTAGAGTATAGTAATCATTAGCTAGTGGAACAATTAATGGGTGATATGAACTCACATTCTGCATTATCTCTGGAAAGCAAAAGTATTTTGTAAAATTGGGCTTGAGTGTCAATTTGTTTTTATGCCAAGCCCGTTGCTGTGTCATTTCTTGCATTTATATGTAAATTTTCTGAATACTGTCACAGTAAAAAGTCCCTCTTTTTTTAAGCAGAAACAGAACCAATATACTGTATGCCACGGTAGGATGAAAACAGATCAATATACCCAATGGTTTATTTTCAATTTCATGCTTTTCTGGTTCCATCAAAATGTGTCAGTGGGTGATAAATCCCAATCCTAACTACTGCAGTGTCAACAGGATTTGCTGACTGAATCCTGCTGTCATTCTCACATCATAAGCATACTCAGGATCCTTATTTATCCTACATGTGCTAATCAGGGTCAAGACTTATGCGTAAAGTGTGACAGACAGGGAAAGTCTTCTGGGTTCATTTTCATTCAAGGAGGCATGTTGATGACAAAAGTAAGCGTGATGTGTAAAAAGGATTGTTTTTAATGGGTTGCTGTGTCGCTGTGTGAAAGAAAATGTTTTACTATTAATCATAATCATATGCATTTACATAGCCAACAACACATGCCAACATATGGTACAGTTCACACCTACATATATTATTTGATATACTAGAAAGATTATTTTTGAGTGCATGTTAGTGTAAAAGACACATTTAAATGCAAACAAGCTGATTCATTGCTTTCTGTTGCCTCAAATATGCATGTTTTAGGCAAAGAAGCACAACTAAGTTATTCACACCCCTGAGACATAAACAGACTTCAAAAGAGAAGCATGATTTGCTTGGCCATTTCTAACAGAGCCAAAAAAAGGAAAAGACGACAGTTGCTCTTTGTAGATCAACAATGCATTTTCTTCAGCATATTTCCATATAGAGATGTGGACTGCATTAAAACTTTGCACCACTGTGAATGACCCTTTAATTATTCTTCCTGCATTGTAAAAAAAAAAAAAGAACAAATTTTAGAGAATATGGCAAGATGATGATGTAATTTAAAGTTAATCAACAAAGCCATTTGCATGTCTCTCTCTGGCCTGATTTCTGACTGCAGAGGAGTCCTCAGCTGACTAAATCAACCCTGCCTTTCTGATGGCATGGATGAAAATGGGCCTTGACCCAAGGCCAAGCATTATGATGATTAGCCTGACAAGTTAAACTCCTTCCTAGAGGTCCCTAATACAACCTCAATTAAACTGTCTCAGGCGTCGGACAACCAGAGGCAGGCCGGACACACAGATCTACGGTTTATTACAGCTCATCATCATGTGTGTGGAATCATGGTTATTTTCATCTCTGGACATTTTAATTTCACACACTTTCAGTTCTCACTGTTAAAATCCAGACTTTGATTCATGAGAAATCTAACGCATAAGTGGAGAATCTTCATTAGAAATGCAACTTTCTGCTGCTTTTCATTTTGAATGGTGGTTCATTTCAAAGAATGATTAAAGATGATCACAAAATAAAAATAACAGTGCTATATTTTTTTTTTTTTTTTTTTTGGGGGGGGGGGGGTATTTTTTATTTTTTTTTTAAATATGGTAATCT
>VVHJ01028482.1:0-10117 GCA_015107715.1 Tylochromis polylepis
GTGTGTGTGTGTGTGTGTGTGTGTGTGTGTGTGTGTGTGTGTGTGTGTGTGTGTGTGTGTGTGTGTCACACAGACGCACACATTTGAACTCTGGGTGCACTTCTCTCCTTTTAAACTGAGCGAACCGCTGTCCTCATTTTCTTTAGAAAGCCTAGCGTGCCCGTTCAGACGCACACGCAAACCATCAGCGGTTTCTCTTCCACATTTTTAAAAGTAAAAGTTTTAAACGCAGAGTCCCGATTTGTTTTGTTTCACGCTCAGTTCACGCTGCTAAAAACAAAAAAAGTCCCAACACGTTATTTCAGGATCATTCAGTAGGTGTTTTTGAAGGTGGTCGGTTTTGGCTCGTTTAAATGAGCTTTTCAAACTAACCAAAGAACTCTGACTGTGATGATTCACTTTCAGTCATTTTTAACTTGAATTTCTAGAAGGTCACAGCTCCATAGGCTGAAATCTGAGACATTTTAAGGTTCAGTTGTATTAATTCAATTCAGTTTTATTTATATAGCGCCAAATCACAACAATAGTCGCCTCAAGGCGCTTAATATTTGTACAGTAGATCGTACAATAATAGATACAGAGAAAACCCAACAATCATATGACTCCCTATGAGCAAGCACTTTGGCGACAGTGGGAAGGAAAAACTCCCTTTTAACAGGAAGAAACCTCCGGCAGAACCAGGCTCAGGGAGGGGCGGCCATCTGCTGCGACCGTTATTACTCATGGCTGGATTCTTATGTTGGATTCAAGAAATTTTAACCCATTTTTTGCTTCAAATTTAGTCATTCTTGTGTATGTAGAGTTTTATGTTATTTTGTTTGCAGTGTAAAAATACATGGGATTTTTACTTCTGTGTTAAAGCTACACTGTAGAGACACTGTAACCACACACCCCTCTGAAACTCTACAACATAACCTAAAGTGCGTCTTTGTGAAAACGTAGCTACACACCGCGCTGATTCAGGCCCTGGCTATTGTGGTTGACCTGATCGGTGCCGTAGATTCCTCCTGAGCATTTTTTACTTTCTAGCAGTTTTTTGGGGTTTTTTTTCCGATTTATCAGTGAGAGTAACTGTCATTGCCTCAATATAAACACTCACATATGTAAGCAAATTCCTAGAAGGAATGTACGAAGAAGTAGAAAAACCTGACGGACAAATATGTTTACCTCTGAAAAAAATGGTCACAACAAAGCGCGAGCACCATGGAGGGACAAAAGGCCCGGTACAGTATTTATTTCTATTGTGGCAGGCAACGCATATGAAACACTGAGACACAACCGCGAAATAATTAACACATAAGACACCACAGTGAATTTTCAATTTAGTTTTATTCATAGAGCACTAAATCACAACAATAGTTGTTTCAAGGTGCTTTATATTGTAATGTAAAGATCCTACAAAAATACTGTAATAATTGGCAACAGTGGGAAGAAAAAACTCCTTTTCAACAGGAAGAAACCGCCAGCAGAACCAGGCTCGGGGCGGGACAGCCATCTACCCCAAATGCATAGGGCTGAGGGGAGGAAAAGTATGAATGCTGATAAGAGTGTCAGCCAGTTACAAAGGTTATGTGGTAGGCTCTGCAAAGATTCACCGCAGAAGTCTAACTCAGTCATTGTGTTATAAGTGTGGAGGTTTCTACTTATCCACCAGCAACGAGTCTGACAGTCTGTACAGGGAACTTCTAACCCCTTAAAGTGAGCCCGATACCCTATACTCCCAAAGCACACTCAGACAGAACACCTGAGGGATGTGATCAAATGTAGGCACGCAGCTTCAAGCATGTGAACCAGGAAAATCCCACATCAGCCAGAGCCTTAAGGACCTCAGGGCAAATATCGTCCACATCCAGGAGCCTGCCAGAGTGGATTGCTTTGAAAACTTCAGCAACCTCTGACCTTAGAAGCAAGTCCTCTACCTCATCCCCACTTCTTCCATAACCATGTATTTGCTTCAGCTACTGCTAGAGTGACTTTCCACTTGGCATGCTGGTAGCAGTCAGCTTCTGTCAGAGCCTCATGAGATGAATGAGTTTGATAAGACTCATTTTTAACTTGTAGTGTCCCTAATTTGGTTTGGGGGTTTCCGCTATGGCAAGCACCTACCACCTTGCTACAGACCCTAACAACGCAGATGCAGACGTGGCCTGTTTGAACTCGGTGTTGCCGGCCTCTGATGCTCTGGTGGGATTTGAAGATCTTCTGGACCATGTACAGTGTATCCTCCCTACACAACTGGGCACACCAGGCCTCTCCGGCATCCTCCTCCACTGTTGTTACTTGGTCCAAATCATCACCAGGTCACCAATCAGCTATCAGCTCTTCTCCTGTCTTCACTGAGGGGCCCAGCCATACAAAGCCAATTATTCAATTACAGTATTGATCATCGATGTCTTGGTGCCGTGTGACTTGATGAACACTCGTATGCGTGAACAGTGTTTATTTTGCACATCTGTGGTTAGCACAGAAGTCCACTCATGTTCAGATCAGGCAGGCTGTTTCTCCAAATCAAATCCCTCCAGGTTTCACCGTCATCACCTATTGTGTGCCCTCCAGCACCCAACCCAAGAACTGTGAAAAGGCTGGGTACTCCTATCTGTTGTTTGACGCACAAGTGAAACAATGGTCAGAGCTTGTTCTTGTTCCCCATGACCCGCATGGGGAATAAAGGTAAACCTGCCTTCGTAGCCACTTCTCAGCCTTGGGAATCCCCTCTCCATTCCCTCTCCAGGACATTAGTTTCAGACCCAGTGCAACATGTTGAGGTGACTCCCACTATATCCAGCCAGAATCTCTCAATCTGTCGCACAAGCTCGGTCTCGTGCTTCTATAGCGCAAATAACATCTATACACTGTTGTGTTACTGTCTTACTGCATTTTCAGTTTTTGCTGGCTTTGTCACAAAGGTGATACAGTTGTGCTTTTATTGCTTTATGGTCTATGTGGGCTTACGTTTTAGGGTTAGGAGGAGCCTCCTTTTTTGGTTTTTTTTGGATGACTTATACTTAAAGAAATATATCTGACTTTGTGACTGTGTAATAATCATTTCCTTGAATACAAACATTTACAATTTGAATTATAGTGTTGCCTTACATATGGGATATTTTTTACTTTTTTTGGGGGGGGGGGTTATGTCGTTGCCCTGATTATTGCTGTCCTCTACTGCAAAAAGATTTTTAATGAAATCCTAAACTAATCAAAGGATCTCAGAAACATTGAAAGCATTTTTTGACAAAATTCGAATCAGCAGCATAAAAACTTTTCGAGAAAACCAGGAGTTGCTCACATCTGCCGTCGCTGCTCTCAGGGCAGTTTTATTCTCTGTGTGCGTGCTAAGCGGCGGTCTTTAGTGCACGCAGCCAGACAACAACGTTTCCATGACGATTGCCTTTGATGGCCCGTTGCCATAGCGCATAATGTGCCTGGAAGCAACGGGAAGCAGGGCAAGTCAGATGATTCAGAGAAGAGAGAGCATGGGAATATATGGAGGGAGAAAGATAGGGAGGCGGGATGATTAAAGAAAGGATGAAAGAAGAAGAAAAAAACATGTTTGAAGAGAGAAAGAAAGGAATGAGGAGAAGAAGAGAAAATGTGAAGACAAAGATGGAAAGAGTGAGCGAGAGACATAAAAGATGAGGGAGAGTATATGGCGCCTGTCTTTGATCTGCTCAGAGGAAAAACAGAAAGCAGCTGTGTTTGTATTGCTCACTTTGTGAGGACTCAGCTTCCTTATGGGGACAAAAAACAAGCAAAAGGTACATCAGGACACTTGAGGGTGAAGATGAGGTTAAGGCAGAATTTTTCCCTGGTTTTTCAGAGGGTCCTGGATGCCGTCTGGGTCGGTGGTGGTAGTGGTGTCCAGGGGAAGATTAAAAATGTTTCAAATAAAATTATAATTATGAAGGAATCCTCTGCTTGCAGCCTATAAATAAAGGAAGTTGGGATAACATATGCTGTTAAACGATGAGGGCACACCAACTTCCAGTTTTTAGTGCATGGTGTCAGTTGAGTTTTTTTTAGATCAATTATTTACCAAGTCACATTTCGTAAGAGGCAGGCCTTAAAAATACGAAGTAAAATGGCAAAAAAACACCCCAGAAACAACTGGAAATAATCCTAACCGACTGGCAACAGCTGTCTCCAGCTGACTAGCCTGGATGCAGAGCTCTAACTGTCTTTGCCTTTGCTTGTAACTAATAATGCAAAGTCTGCAACTATTTTCATTTGGGTTAAGGAGCTCTACTAAAAATCTTTGCTGTTTCTTTTTTCTGTGCATTCAGCCTCTGCTTCTTGAAATCACTTGTTGAAATCAGTGTCTTCAAAATATTACAAATTATGCCAAAAATGTGTTTGGAGTAGTTAGTGTCTTCACTCAGTGGTTAAAAGGAGGTCATTTTAAGATGGGGGCCCTGTACATGAATAGTGGTGTTAAACTAAGATGTATATTTTTTGTTTGTTTCTTTTGTTTTTCATGCAGGGTTACACTCTTCCTGCCCACACAACCACCTCCCCGTCTTGCCACTTTGCTGCAACTCCGACGACCTTCCCGTCCCCAAAGAGAAGAACGATGGCTTTGTGGAGAAAGAGAAGAAGAATGAATATGAAGGAGGAACTGGTCAGGACAAAAAGACAGAGAGCACTAGTTTTGTCTCACAGACAGAACAACAACAAAGGTTTTTCCCCCCATCCAGAGGACTGTTTCAGGGAAACACTTCCACCCTGATGTCCAGCCCAGGCCTCACAGGTTCAAATCTGAATATGGAGATAAGTCGACGACGTATCTTCAGCCTTGAGCCTTTCCATCAGAGCAGCATCATAAACAGCCGGCTGAAGAGAGGGCGGGAGGAGGAAAGAGAGGAGGAGATGGAGGTGGAGGAGGGGACGGAAAATCTGAGCAAGAAAGCCAAATTCACAAACGGTAAGAATTCAAAAAGTCTTCATGTTTGTGATTTTATCTTACCTTTGATTTTATCGTTTTGTGATGCTGGAATCTTCCCCTGCTGACTCACTGGTCTTGATTACAGAGTCATCCCTGGAAGACGTGAAGAAGCTGAAGGTCTGCATCGAGTTGAATGGCCTTCGGCTCAACAAGCCCCGCCTTCCCGGGGAGTTCAGCCAATGGCTTCCCACCAGCCAGAGATCAGCAGAGGCCAACAGGAAGTTCAGAGCAGATGTCCCGTCCATCAGGGCGAGGTCAGACATCAGCGAAGGGTGGTGTGAGCCCACATTTATGAGGAGGGATGGCACGAGAGGTAAACCCTCAGAGTTTTCTCTTTAAACTTTGTTTCATTTCTTGATTCTGAGTTTAAGCTTTCGGATGGACGCTTTGCCTCAGAGTGATGATTCCACGTGTATTCAGCATCTGACTTAAGAACAAATAAAAAAATGAAATGTATTGTGAAACTGGAAACTAAAGAATAAAATGTGTTTAGATACGAGTAGAGACACGACTACAAGCTGACAGCCCTCGTCAAGCCTCATGATGATTTGGACTTGTTTCACTAATTAAACCACACTTCTAACCCACGCTGCACGAGGCACACATTTCTGTGTCAGCGGCAGACCTCTAACAGCTTTTATTCTGAAGGCAGAGCTGTGGGTTCAGAGCAGAAAGCTCTGCTGCTGTTGCTGCTCGTGCTGATGAAATCTCTCGCTCCGTCTCTCTGCTGTCATCAGTCCTCCACCTCTCCATTTCCTCCTCCACCCCCTCTCATCTCTCCCTCACCGCTCTTTTTCCTCTCTCTGTGATTGCCGGAGCACACGAGTGGAATAACACCAACGACGTATGTGTATGTGAGCCTGTGTGTAAATGTGTGTGTGTATGAACCCGTGCGGCCTCGTGGCGTGCTAATAGCCGTCTAACATCTCCCAGATGGAGCTGTCACACTCGCAGTAATACATAGGGAATGTGTTAGCAGCCTCCTCCTCCTCGTCTTCTTCCTCTGTTTGTTGAAGGCTGCTCGGAGTGGCACTCGCAGTCTCTGCTTGTTCTCTTCAGGATGTCAAATTCACTTTAACTCAAACCAAATAAATCCAATTAAATCCAAACCTGCCATTAGTGGTGGTGGTATTGCTGCATCTGATTTCCAAAGTCTCTGCTGATTTCATTTGCTTGCTTACAATCTGCAAATTTACTACATGCTAATGATGCTGATAACAAGGTCTGATGAAGCTGTTACTTTTTAGGAGAAACAAGTTTGAATTATTGCAGACCAACACGTAATGAATTTAAATAAACTCAAATGCAGCACATTTGAATACTGTAGGTACTCGATTTGTCAAGATGATACAATTAAAAGCATTTATTTGAATGTGAGCCATGTAAACCAAAATAGCAATGGACCAAATGGAGCACCCTGTGGTACATCAGATTTATACAATAATTTAGGTGTTTAATTTGAACTGTGATTGGCTGCTTGTGTTTACTTTTCTGGTCTTGTTGGAGTTTGCTGGGAGTGTTAGCTCTGAGCAGTTGTTTAATATTTACCAAAGCATGCACTGCAAGGATTTTGCTCACACTGATTGTTTCTCTGTATGAATGAATCTGTATGTACTGAAGTTATGTCAGTTTTTGTTGTCCAGAAGAGCAACTTTACCAATGACTAAAAGCACTGTGAAGATAAATGCAGGGCCTTCTCTGAGAAAGGCATTGTCTAGATGGGAACATATGTTGCTCTAAAGCTGTTTATCGCTTTAAGCACCGATGGTCTAATACGCCCCATACCATCAGAGGGGCAGGCTTTTGAACTGAGCACTGATAACAAGCCAGATGGTCCCCCTTCTTTCAGTCCAGAGGATGCTGTGTGCTCCATGTTTTCAAAAACCATTTTCAGTTTGTCTGATCACAGAACAGTCTTCCATTTTGCCTCAATTTTAAATGAGTTCTCGCTCATTTCTGGATCATGTTCACATAAAGCTTCTTTGCATGATAGAGCTTTAATCTGCAGTGGTGGATGGCATGGTGAACTCTGTTTATCCATTTCTGGATGTGTTCCTGAGTCCATAAAGTGGTTTTCATGACAGAATTGTCCCTGTCTTTAATGCAGTGCTTCCTGACAGCCCAAGGATCACAAGCATTCATTACTGATCTTAAGCCATTTTCCTCACACACAGAGATTCCTCCAAATTCTGTGAATCTTTTGATGATATTGTGTATGGTATATGAGAGACATTCAACTCTTTTCAATTTTACACTGATAAACTATTAGTACCTGCAATTTTTTACAGACTGGTGAAATCTGCCTCTCAAGGATGCTCTTTTTATACCCAGTCGTGTTAATGATCTGTAGTCAGCTAACCCAATAACAATGCCCTTCCAACTGTTTCTTTATAGCACCACTGATTTTTTTTCAGGCACTTCCCAACTTTACTGACATGTCTTGCTGCCATTAAATTCAATGTTTTTATGAAAAATGCCTCATTTTAAACAAGACCCAAGCCATAAGAAGAACTCCTCCTGTATTCCTGGGGTAACATGGAGTCTGACTGGGCCATGATACTCCATTTAAGAAGCAGCCCGTAGGACAGTCATCAGTGCCAATCTTGGTGGTAACCTAAGAAACCACTAATGGTTGTTGGTGATAATATAAGCCATCAGTCTGTAGAAAGAGTACTTTCGAATTTTGTTGGGCCAGGGGACTCCTGAAACACCACCAATACCAGGGGTCCAGAGAGGCTGCTGCAGTGGCAAAAACACAGAGGTTATAGAGAAGGACTTTTTGTTGACCTCAAAGAGGTTCCAGCAAACCATTCAGAAACTCAGGAAGGAAAAGCAGGGCTTGACATTTTTGGTCGGGGAGTTGCTGGTGCACATTGTGAGTACTGCCATGTGGTGGAAGTGGTACTTTGAAGAGCTTCTTCCGTCCTTCAACAAGGCTGTTTTGGTCAAGTTTACCAAAGGAAGCAGAGACTGAAAAGTTGCTGATTATCCTGGCAAAGGTTGCAAAAGATTCCCCCTAAAGGCTCTGGAAATTGTTAGGCAGTCTTCACTGACACACCTTTTCAGGAAAACATGAACATCTGGGACATCTGGGACAGTACCTGTGAGGTACTAAAAGCTCTTTACCCATGGGATCATGGGAGTTTGACTATCAAGTCTACATGTGTCGTGTAAATGTGGAGAATATTTTTGTCCAGGTTCCCCGAGGAGATCTTGTAAGAGGTACTCTTAACTGTATAACTATAGGTTTCATGGATTACAATTACCCGTGGTTATACCTCAGTATGAGCAGGCGTACTGTCAAGCATTTTGGGAACTTAAGAATAGCATCTGATTTTTGCAGATGATGTGGTTCTGTAGGCCTCAGAACATACTTTTGACACACGCTGGGAGGTCTGCAGCAGAGTATGAAGCAGCTGGTATGATATGTCAACATTTCTAGTCTGAGTCCATAATTCTCTGCAGAAAAAGAGCCGATAAGTTCTTCTATGATGGAGGAGAGTTGCTGTCCCAAGCAAAAGAGTTTATCTTGCTCATAGAGGATGAGAATGTGGACCATGAGATTGACCAGTGCTGCATTCACAGCCACAGGGCAGTTGTACCAGACCAGACAACCAGACACCCTACCCTTATCTGGGATCTCTCTTTGAGGGCGTTTTCACATCTATACTTTGGTCTGAATCAGTTGGTGAGTTTGTAACCTTGTAGCTTTTCCCTGTGGTTTGGGTTGTTTTCACACACAAGTTAACCAAAATACATGACAATAAAATACGTGAGAACGTTCAGTCCACTTATTACCAAGAGGTCTGGGTTGGGAGCAACAAAAGTAAATGCAGGAAGAAGTTGCAGTCTTCTGAACGATTGGAGAACGCTGAGAATTCATGTTCATCTCACAGCTAGTTGCTGGCCCGTACACAACTTTGTACATCGCATTATCCCAGAATGCAAAGCATACATGGCTATGGTAAGTTTTTTAGCTCAAACTTGCAACATACCTGGTAGTTGGTTTGTCTCTAGGTCAGATCACATTCATCACATAAATAAGCGGACCGCACTGGAGTTCATTTGGAACTCCCTCGTGCAAAGGGTCTCAGTGCGGCTGTTTTGGTCTGAGTGCGATTACTGTGTTCACACCTGCACAAACAAACCGCACCAAGGGGGAAAACGAACCACAGTTCAATTTAAACGGACTAAATACAGAAGGTGTGAAAACACCATTAGATATATTGGAGAGTTCAGATAATGGGAGGGAATTTGGAGCAGAGTCGCTGCTTCATTGTGTCAAAAGGAGCGAAAAGATTAAAAGCTCCGATTCTAAAAAGCTCTCATTGTAACCTGAAGCCAGGTGAGGAAGATACAAAGTGATAGAAACGCTCCTGTCGAATTCTGTTGGTAAGACTCTCCTTCTTCACTAGCTCAAGAAAAACCTAGATAAATATTTGACACTTCCCTTGGTATACAAGTTACAATTTGTTGGTCAATCTCATGACTTTTTAGACCTAGGGATAATGTGACCAGTTGTGACATTATTTCTAGGCAATACTGTCCCCTCCTAGTGAGTGTGGTCATGGGCATTTGAAGGAAAATTACTATTTACTGTGTACCTTGAACTATATTGAAAGATAGCCATCTCCATTCTGTTCTATAAAGATTACATTCAACCCTAGTTTTATTCAGTTGACTGATCTTTACGACTGAGATAACGGAACTTGGGAAACACTGTAGAATTTTCTTCCGCGATCGATCGATGTGCACAGTCGCACCTGAAAGCACCAGGTGTTTGCGAGAGGGGCGTGGCCAGTGACTCCAGATAATGATCATGTCATGCTTGAGAAAACAATGAATGCTGCAGTTTGATGATTAAAATGAGGAGCTGTTTTAACTGCAGCACATCCAGAGGGATTTGCATAGACACACACACTCACACACATACACTTAGTATTAGCCCTGTATGTGTGTGGGTCTTTACATGTGTCTCTAATTTTGTGTGTCTGCACAAACTAGCTTCTAGTAAATGATAAATTCCTGTTTAGTAGCTTCACACATTCACGTGCGCCCTCATTATGTGCTGTATATGTTAATCCTATTCACAGAGAATGAGTACGTAGGTGAATAAAGTGTGTGTGTGTGTGTGTGTGTGTGTGTGTGTGTGTGTGTGTGTGTGTGTGGGGAGGCTGA
>VVHJ01028487.1:0-10330 GCA_015107715.1 Tylochromis polylepis
GAGCTGTACGTTTTAATTTTTTTCAGAAATCCTTTAGTCAGAACATGGTATATTATATTTAGATGGAAACTAGCGAGCTAACTCCCTGCTAACTTCTAACACCATTAAATTTCATAAATCCTGTTTTCATGGTTGCCTGGATGTTAAACTTAATTGTTACACCTTGTAGAGCAGCCACACTGATCATTTTATTACAGATGAAAGAATTTAGACAGTTTTTTCAATTCAATTCAATTCAATTTTATTTATATAGCGCCAAATCACAACAATAGTCGCCTCAAGGCGCTTAATATTTGTACAGTAGATCGTACAATAATAGATACAGAGAAAACCCAACAATCATATGACCCCCTATGAGCAAGCACTTTGGCGACAGTGGGAAGGAAAAACTCCCTTTTAACAGGAAGAAACCTCCGGCAGAACCAGGCTCAGGGAGGGGCGGGCCATCTGCTGCGACCGGTTGGGGTAAGAGAAGGAAACAGGATAAAGACATGCTGTGGAGGAGAGACAGAGATTAATAACAGATATGATTCAATGCAGAGAGGTCTATGAACACATAGTGAGTGAGAAAGGTGAGAGTTTTTCAACTCTCAGTGATACTGCAGTGTTCGTTTGACTTTGGGACATGCAGTGGAGTTTGCGCCCACACATGACTAATGATGTCAGACTTAAAAACTGGATTTCCAGGATGCCAAAGAAGAAAAACCCGTGCTGAAGACTCCACTGTAGAACAATTAAGTCAGCAACTGGCTACTGAAGATGGCAATTTTCTTGTTAGAACAAATTTAATACTGAATACCTCTCATTCTTTGGGAGACTATAATAAAAATAAATCTCAAAGTTACCCTAATATACCCTGTCTGCTGGGTATATTCAGCAAATTGAAGCAGTTTGACTTGGTGCATTATCTTGATATTAGAACTCATTTAAGGCCTAAATGGATGCAACTGGTCAACAGTCATACAGAGGAATTCCACATACCAGTAGACTACCAGCAGCAGGAGCCTGGGCTGTTTGCACAAAGTAGGTTGATTGACCAGGTCACAGGTGTTTTTTCCAGTCTTGAGCTGTCCAGCTTAAGCAAGCTTGTTCACACTGTAGCATCGGATTTCCTTATTTTGGCTGAGAGTTGCAGGTCTACAGCTAACAAAAAGATTTGTTTTTCTCTCTAGAGGCTGTTGTGGTGACAAGCCAGGAGATCAGCAGTTTCAGACATGCTCAATCAGCCCGTCTGACACCAACAATCGGGACACTTTCAAAGTCAATGAGATCACATTTTTCCCATTTGGAAGTGTAAGTTGAACATTAAGTGAAGTTTATAAATGTATTTTCCGATTTTAACATTTCATCTCCTGCTTGGTTCAAGCAATTCCTCATTTTCATCTCTTTTTAGTTTTCATGTCTTTTATTTAGCCAAGTATAATTGTCATTGACTTTCAAATTGCCATTTTAAAAATTTATATACCAATATTTACATGTGGACCTCACAAGATGTAATATGAATGAACAGAGACCAAAACCGAAAGGAGAGGCTGGCTGATCTGTTCCTTCGTTGAGTCACAGTCTCTTTCTCTTTCGGCTGCAGATCCCATGCAGCTAAACTCTGAGAAGCGAGGAGAGGAATGAAATTGAGATTAGGATTTGCATCCACCAGCAAGACCCCCATGTAGGCAGATTCAAGAAATAGTAGAAAGAAGGGAGGGTGGAAGAGATTTACAGTTGGTATTGTATATGCGTGAATATCAGTAGCTTCGGACACTTACACATGGGGAGGGCAGCCTGATATTCTAGAAAGCAAGAGGAATTATGTATGACTCGGCTGAGCAGAATATCCCTGAAGTATGACTGTGCATGGCTCTCACCTTTTCTGCCTGTCTGATGTTTATTTAAACATGGTTCCCGGGCATTCCGAGCCATACAGCCTCTTATCGTCCAGCTCAGTCACGTTCTCTTCACCTTACTTTATCTCTCTCTGTCACTTTCTTCTACATAATTCAGGGCACTTGACTGCTTGAGCAGGAATGAGGATGTGATTGAAAGGGTCACCCCCTTAAATCTGCAATTTCTAAAAGGAAATCTGTGTTTTCCATGTGATGGGTGCCAGAGGTTAACAGTTATTGGCAAGAGCTGCATAGCATTTGGGATATCACCAGTGATGTTAAAGGAATATCAATGCAATGCTATGTTGTTCCAGTTATAAATGAAGCTCACAGACAGGGATGGATCCACTTTTTAATTCGCTGCATTAAATTTTTACTTTACCAGACAAAACACAGGGAGGAAGCATAAAAATGAGGTGGAAGTTTCACTTATTTAACATTCAGTAAATTTGATCAGTTTTGCACAAGCAAATAATTTAAAAAAAAAAGTTTCTGGAGTTGCTGGTCTAGTTTAAACCATAAAACATTAGAAATGATTTTAAAATAGAGCATGACCAATGTACGATTTTTTTAAAGACTGATATTGATATTTGGTGGATTGGTGGATAACTGGTTCAAATATTCAATAGACAAGAGTCACACGAAACAAACAGATTGTCCTGGCATTTCTTATGTGTAGTTATTGATGAGTCCATACTAAGATCTAAGATTTTAAAATGCTGTTTAAAAATATATTTTTTTTAATTGTCACAACCGGTCTAGGATTTCTCGTTTGTGTTTTGCCCGACCAGATTAGCTGGTTGCTGTGTTAATGCTGTTCCAGACATTTGTCCACAACTGAGAAGTTGAAGAGTGCCCTCTGTTGGGCAAACTATGTAACATCAACACTCGTAACACGATTGAAAAATGTTTCTCCAGATTTGTCTTTATCAAATTTTCATTTATCACTCATTATGAATGCTGACACTAATATAATGGGATGTAGCTGATATCAGTCGGGCTCTACTTTAAACATTTTTGATGCGTCACACTCCGGAGGCCCTTTCTTAGCTATTGTGCCTATTATTACTATCTATTGTAGACATTTTGATCTGTTCTTTGTACACAAATCAGGCATAACATTATGACCACTGACAGGTGAAATGAATAATATTGATTATCTCTTCATCATGGCACCTGTTAGTCAGTGGGATATCTTAGGGAGCAAGCGAACATTAAGGCCACAAAGTTGATGTGTTAGAAGCTGGAAAAATGGGAAAGCGTAAGCATTTGAGCAAGTTTGACGAAAGCCAAATTTTAATGGCTAGAACTGCAGCTCTTGTAGGGTGTTCCCGGTCTGCAATGGTCAGTTTCTATCAAAAGTAGTCCAGGGAAGGAACAGTGATGAACCAGTGACCGTGTCACTGGTGGCCAAGGCTCACTGATGCACACGGAGAGCAAAGACTTGCCCCAATCCAACAGATGAGCTCCTATAGCTCACACTGCGGAACTAGATAATCCTGGTTCTGAAAGAAATGTGTGCATCACAATTTGTTGTGTATGGAGATGCAGATAAGTTTCTGTCCACCACAGAAAGTGCCACCAATGGGCATTTGAGCATCAGAACTGGACCACAGAGAAATGGAAGAAAGTGGCCCAGTGTGATCAATCAAGTTTTCCTTTACATTGCTGTATGTGTGCATTGCTTACCTGCAAAACAGGGGAACACCTGGCACCAGGATGCACTTTGGGAAGAAGGCAAGCTAGCAGAGGTAGTATGACACTCTGGGCAACTCTGCCACCTGTATAAGCATTGTTGTAGATCATGCACACCATTTCATGGAAACACTATCCCCTGATGCCAGTGGCCTCTTTCAGCAGGATCATGCACAAATGGAGCAAAAGCAAAACCAGAGGAGCACAACAACAAGTTTGAGGTGTTGACTTGGCCTCCAAATTTCTCCAAATTCTCAGTCCAATCAAGCATCTGTGGGATGTGCTGGAAAAAGCAAGTCTAACCCATGGAGGCCCCACCTCACAACTTACATGACTAAAGGATCTGTTGCCTGATACCACTGCACACTTTCAGGGGTCTACTGCACCATGCCAACACTTTGACCCCACCAAACTTTTTCACAGTGTTGTCACACTTTATAACATAAATTTGTTTGAGCTTTTTTACTGTTTCTTCTGCTACCACAGTCACATGATTTCTATTTCAGATGCTCTGCGACACAGCAGTCTCTCACCCTCTGACAGCTGAATTGGATAAGCAGAAGAAAATTAATGATAATAAAATGTATAATAATAATAATAATGACATTTTCAAAAAAGGGGAGAGATGCATTTTCTTCCCCTGATATTTCAACAAAAAGATCACAACTCTTATGTCTAAATGTCAGAACATGTTTAGTTTTAGTGTTTTAATATATAAAAATATATAAGTTTAGCAATAACGAAGACAAAAACAGGCAGCATGCCACAGGGCCTTACATAAGTCATATATTTCTGCCTCGAATTGTAAGCTTATTTTTCTTTATCAGTATTTTACAGGTTAGTAAGTACATTTATTTTGTTTGGTGTGTCAGGCTGTTTATGGAAATGAGCCCAACAGCCAAATGGTTTTGTTAGACGAAGCATTTGGCAAATTGTGAAACATTCAGTCTGCCCCCTGACTGTGACTCGTCGAGGAAAAATATTTACCTACTTTCAGTACTTGGCAGTTATTCATTTAGATTCCACCACGTCTGTGATGTATGTATAAGAGTGCAACTCACAAATAAATAATTTCAGTGAGCAGCCTGGAAGGCCACAGCCTACAAGCCTTCAGCCTGACAAGACGGAGAGTTTGTGGCTTCAGGCCAGGAAGCATTTGACAGATAAGAGTGCAGCTCGTCAGTCAACAAACTCAACAAAATAAAATTTTCATTCTGCTAGATGAAACAGTCATACGAATATACAAACAGATATTTAATACTTGACAATACATCTATTAAAGCTGCTACTACTACCACTGTTACAATTAATACAATAACTGCTGTTACACATAAGTGGAAACATTTGAGCCCTATACAAAACAAAAGTACCAGATCAGCAGTAGTAGTTTTCCTGCTGCGGGAATTTTATGTGGCAAGCTTTATATATGAATTTTTTTTAATCCAGACCGATATGAAAAAGAATGTATTGCCTTCAATGTGTAGACTATAACTGTGTCATCACTGGACTTTCTAGGAGGACAATAATCCCAAACATATACCTCAATATCTTTAATTTGAATCCAGTTTGATTTAAAAAATATGGACACCATGGAAACCAGAGACTATTAATAAGACTATTAATGGTTTTTATTCATAAGGGATGGACCAGAATTTCAAATAAATTGAAGTTTGGAAGAAAATACTGAAAAGACTTATTGTGGGTCATAAAGATAGAACTATGCTCCACAAAACATTGATTTTTGGGTTGAATTCTTTTTACTGCCTGCCTTTTGGGAGAAAACTTTAGTTTATTTTTATTGCTTTTAAAAAGCACACTATTAAGGTCTCAAAGTTCTCTCTATAGAGCTGTACATAACTTATCTTTTATGTCTTTAGCTGAAATGATTTCTCACTTTATTCACATATCTACAATGTTTTGCATTTTGAGGGGTGTAAATAATTTTGAATGCGGTTCATTGTTGGTATATAGTATCAGCCATGGTATTCATGAAATTAGTCAAAGTTATTAAAGCAAATATGAAGAACACTGCAGAATAGCTACACTCAATATATACCTTTGCACGTTTGCACTATGTTTTGTGGACGTTTGTTGCTGATTATCCTGCAGGATGGATATGAGACATTTTATTAAATATTTCATTGTGATGAGTGAACCTTGGTCACCTTTGCAATGCAACTGAATCTTTTTGTAGCATATTGCAAAGCTTACAACCTGCATTAAGATCTAGTACAGTCTTTTAGAGTTTTCCTTCTAAAATACATATACAAATAAAAGATGTCCTACTTTCATTATGTTTGTAAATTCAAATTTTTAACCTTAATCCACATGAATGCATGTCTAGGCCTGTCTTTCATTTTCCAAAATGCTAATTGTATATGCATCATAAGAATCTTAATAAAACTGAGTTTTACAGACAAGAGATAAGAAGCCTAAAAGCTATAAAATACAAGTTGTTATATTAGAATTCAGACAGTAAGTAAAAGCAACATAAAAACGTATTTGTTAAAATTCCTGAAACAAGAACTGTTTAGTTTCTGTTTAGTTTAAGTTGCTAAACTTGGTGTACTTCTGATGTCCTTGTGGAGCTGATCACAGCAGATTACCAGAAGATTGCTAAAAGGCATTTCCCTGTGCCTGGTTTGATCTCTGGGCAACACTGACTGAACAGTCTCTGCAGATCTGAGGTATCTAGCACACTTGTACTGAATAAAGAAATCGCTAGCATATTTTGGACCCAGGCCTTTGAGACAATAAAGAAGGGCCTTAAATTCAGTTCTGTATTTGACTGGAAGCTACTGTGAGGATCTGATAAATGGGCTAAATTATCCTGCAAGAAAAGTTTCCTAACTCTTCCAGAAAACAAAGTTTCTCATTTTTGTTTGTTTGTTTGTTTGTTTGTTTGTTTGTTTGTTTGTTTGTTTTTTCATGCGTGGCACATATTTCCCATCTAAGCACAAAATCATCATCCTTGGCAAAGCTGTCAAACCATTTACATGGGTATAACTGGGTTTTGATGACTGAAAGGAATGCTCAAACCAAGTCTGAAGCTCAGCATATAAAATGCTAATATCCACATGAGGCTCCCAAAAAGTCCACTGCTGGAATATTAGCCATACCCTTAGGTACCTGGATGAGCACTGGGGGTCTATAACTGCAGTATTTGTTAACAGCACTACAGAGAGCAAAACAGAATCTCAGATGGTGAAGAAAGGAGCAAGTGGGGAGAAAGGGGGGGGGGGGTAAAAAAAAAGATAATGGATGGAGAAAGATGTATGGATTTGAAACAGAGGGAAAGCGAAGGTCGGAAGTGTGAAGGGCAACATGGGTTGCTTCAGGTAAATGTGAATATTGATTTAATTAACACTTAACTATGTTGACTCTTGCTCACACACACACATACACACTCTCTCCATCTCCCGACACCCTCTCTCTGGTATAAATTTTTCATCAGTGTCTTGTTTTGGGAAGGTGGTTATTTTGCTCGGAGGAGAAATTACAATGGATTCCCAAATCCATTTTCTCCTATCAATTATTCAGATGTGACCCAGGCTCATTATGCATGGAAATGTACTCAGCTCAGTGAATCGAGGGGAGGCCGTGTAAGTGTGCGCATATGCGCGTGTGTGTTTACATCCACTCTGTACAGTTTAATACCACGTGATCACAGACGAACGTGTGGGAGTGTATATGTGCACATGCAGATTTTATGTCAAAGATTGTATGTCTTCTAGCAACTGTGCACCTGTGAAGAGTGTTAATTCTCACGTGTATTCATTGAGGAACAGCTGTTGTTGCATGTGTATGCATTTGTACTCAGCTGCCTCTTACAATACCTTCTAGAGCAACATGTCCGGTTTAATAAAATGCCAGTGACTGATAACAGGAGCAGGTTAAATCATCGTTCAATTACTAATTAGTGATTGCCACTTTTTCATAAATTATTACTCTGACAGTCTGACAGGCATCACATGTTAGAACTTCAGCGTTCAAAGATGGTAACACAAACCTTTTAAAGCACTGGTTTCTAAATCAAACTGCAATTTTTAGGAACAAAAAAAAATCTTGTTATGTCCCCTTCTACTTGGAATCCAGCATTCATCTAAAATGCATCCTGGATCCCATCCAGTGTCTCAAAACAGCAGTTATTTTAATTAGGTTTTCATTTTTGGTAAGTGGACAAAAATCACAGGGAGCCAGGTGGTGAGCAAAGATTATGCTGGTGTGGCCAAAACCTCACGGTAAACAATTTAGCTAATTGAAGAAAAAAATAAAAGCGATGCATTCTCGTGATCGCGCTGTGGATTATTTGATGGAATATGGCTCAGTTTTAGCCAGAAATAAGATTTCATTAGCATAGTGAGGTTTGAGGGCCACACTGACACCGCAAAGCACGGCATGTATGTTAGACTTTATCAGTCTCAATTCCAAATTTAATAAATTCCAAAAACAAAATTTTACATTAACATGCAAAAAACTGATTTAATTTTTCTGTATTTGTGTATTTTCTATCAATTGCTAACTTAAACTTAAACTATTAACTTAGTAATGATGGAAATAGATAAATCCTCAGTTGTAGCAAGTTTTGTAAATTATTACATTTCTGTTAATAACGCCACAGGGTTTACGAGACATCATACACCCTACTATAAGAATGTGAGGCTACATTAAGTGGCCTTCCCCTAATAACCAAAAAAGTTTGTTGAAAAGGACCCAGAGCAAAATACTGTGTTGTTTATTTCCACTTTATGCAGCAGGAACTGTTCAATAAATAAAATTTTTTGGTAATAGTTTTCAGAGATATTGGCAGACAGTAAATTTAAGATAAACACTGGAAATAATATAATACTGGAAAGTCCAGTTATTCTTGATTGTGTCATTACTGTTTTCTTGGTTGCTTGTTTTGGTTGTTTCATTTGTTTGGGGTTTTTGTGTATGCCTGTGTGTAGCTGGGATGCTCAGTCTGCATTTTTGGTCAGCTTTTCCAGTGCTCCGTCTCATGTTAGCAATACTGTAATCCATATGGGTTCATGCCCAAGACGTTCCCTGAGGGGGAAATCAATGAAAAAATGCTCTTCCCACAAGAATGATTAGTTAATTATGATTATGAATAAAATCCATGATTGTGATGCATTTGCAGTCCACTTCTTATAACTTTGAGTATGCAGCTAATAAGCATATGCTGCGTAGTTTGTAGAATTTTCCATTTTCATCAAAAGAGAAGCGCAGTGTTGTTATGAATGCAACTTGCATTAACTAGCACTAGCTAATTACGTCACTCCAAACATAGAAACCATTAGGTGGCATCTAACTGGCCATATCCATCTTTAATGTAAATTGTTCACACATAGTTCTCTTTATGTTTGAGTTATCTTTGCCTTTACGTTCTATGTGCTGCTTTATTAGTAATGCAGTGAGCTCAATGGAAAGACAACACCACTCCAAACCATGGATTACAGTATGCATGGCACTCACAGTTAATTTTGTCCTTGCTTTCTGTACGTAATTTAATTGTCGTAGATTTTGTAGAAAAAAAAATATCAGAGCTCATGTTATTATATTTCCTTCTTGCTGTGATTTGATTAAAAAAAAGACATACAAAATAAAATCATGCGGGTCATCTAAAATGTTCTGGTTGTACTTCCATTTAAGACTTCCCATATTAATTCAACCCATCAGGGGTTTTCATTAATATGCCTGAGCCTAGCTGATATGAAAGAAGAAATATTCTTTAGCAAAAAAGCTTGCCCAAAGACATTCAGTCAAAAACCCCTAATGCTTTTGAACAGTATCCAAAAGCAGGTCTTGGGTAGCTTAACTTCGAAGTTCAGACATTTTCTCAACCATTAGAAGTGTGGATGTAAGTTAAAAAAAATATATTTCTGAGGCCAAATGTGCAAAGCAAGACATTTATAAAAATTCATGAAAATGCTTGAAGCCTGAAGTTTAAATCTATAGGCTCACACAACCAAGATGTCTGTTTTTATCATGGCATGCTGGAAATGAGAATCTTTCAATACTCTGTAAGAGGAACAAAGGTAAGTAAAAAGCATGGATTGCATAGTCAAGCAGTAATTTGTACTGCCACAAGAATTTCCCTGTTGTCTTTTCCTTACACTTGTTCACTTATTCTGGCTCTGAACTGTCTATATGTATGAGTACAGAACTCGTTCTTATAATAGATGGAAACTGATTTTGTTGTCACTGGGATATGCCCAGTGGAAATTAGAGAAAAAAAAAACTATAGAAAAATCTCATTCCGAGATTTTTATTTAGTAGCTTGATGCAAACCTAAAGGCATTTTCATAAATTCATCATTCATAAACGAATTTTGATATATTTGCATACATCATTGAAGGAATGTTGAGAGAACTTAGCGTTGCCTCTGCAGAATAATAAAAAGGCTGATGAAGTTTAATAAAGATAGAGAAAGTCACAAATACACTTGCCAGACCTGATAGGTTGCTCTGAGTGTGTGCCTGTCTCCATGCTCCAATTAATTCTGTGATGCTAATCAGGCAGCAGAAGCCTGATTAGTATGGTTGTCATGGTAGCACTCCTGGGATCTGACAAGAGTTTCTGGGATGGATTGACAGCATGGCCCTTAGTCTGAATGACAATAGCATCAATAACCTCTATGGTGTAGTTTAAAAAGAGTATGTAGTATAAACATGCTAAAACTGTAAAAAAAAAAAATATATATATATATATATATATATATATATATATATATATATATATATATGATTATATTT
>VVHJ01028507.1:0-17374 GCA_015107715.1 Tylochromis polylepis
GCCGACCACACGCACACACACACACACACACACACACATACATACACACATACACACACATATATATATATATATAAATATATATATATATATATATATATTTATATATATATATATGTATATATATATGTATATGTATATGTATATGTATATATGTATGTATATCCTCCAATCCGCTGGGGGTTCCAAATTGACACCAGCCTGCAGTCTGTGTACCTAGGAAATGCCAAACAAAGGGGGGAGGGAGAAAACAGACAGCCAGCAGACACGTAACAATGCCACACACTACACAGCACAGTTAAGCTTCAAATTTAAAAACGGAAGACTCCACAGGGATAAACCCTAGCTTAAAGAGTCAACTAAAGTATTTTGTCAAGTCTTTGTGAAGAATTTCACCAAGCCAGTTTTCTCCAAGTGAGAAGGGTATCTGATGTAAAATCTTTGCCAAATCAAATATGTGGCTCATCAAGAACACCATTTCCACAGAATCCAGGTTAACAATGACCACCTTTGATGCTGTTGGCCGGCAGGATTTTGGTGGGAACAGTGCTACTGCTGGTCAAAGACAAAGGAAGAGAAGATGGGAAAGGCATGATCTGAGGCAGCAAGAGAGAAGAAAGGCAGGATTGTAGAATTGAAAGTAAGGAGACTGTCAGACAGTATTATGAGCGTGATGTTAGTTAGCAGAAAAAAGGAATTCTAGAGTAAGAATTCTGGAGTAACACACACACACACACGCACACGCACGCGCGCGCGCGCGCACACACACACACACACATCACAGATTTTTTTTCCTTTTCCATTTCCTAACTCTGTCTTTTTATTTTTTCACCTTGACAGATGAAAGAGAAGACGTTCAGAAGAAGACTTTCACAAAATGGGTAAACTCACAATTGGCTAAGGTAAGCGAGCTTCCTGCTTCTCTAACTTGCACTTGATTACACCCAGTGAGAAATCATTTCATCAGTATGAAATAGTATCCATCTCTTGCAAGCATATCTTGGGTCTTTAGTAGCTGGGTCTTGAGCTTTATGAATTCATCTCTCTTTTCTGTATTGATGTTCTGGTTTCATATGTAAGGTTCCAACAACCCTGTGTATGAACCAGAATAATGTTTTTCATAACTGGTAATCTTATATCCAGTTTGAGCTATGATAACATTTACATGTGAATATGAATAAATATAGATATGATGATAAAGAAGCCTTTTAAACATGTTGCATTAATCAATTATTCTCCAGAGGAGCTTTTCTGTGGTGAGTCATTTAAACTGACTTTGGAAATAATGATTACATTCATACCAAAAAACACTGACATTTATGGTTTCACGGGCACAGCCTGTGAAATGTCAGAATCTCTAACATTCCAAAAACTCACCATTTCCATGACCACTAGCCACCACTAAAACAACAAACAATTAAAGAGCAGGTAAAAAGATCCTGCAAAAAGATATAAACACAAAATCCGGATTTCCCCCATTCACCCAATGACATGCACACGCACAAACAATGTCTCTGCTGAAAGCACAGATCTCTATCGAATTTAATCTAATACAAGATCTATGATCTAATAAAACCTCTCACACTTGTAAAAAGTTTCAAAAGTGTTAGTTTTGACAGCTTTGATACCAAGATGGATTTACACAGGTTTTGTAATTGTAGAAATTGTGTCAACCTCAAAAGGCTCCTAGGGTTAAAAAGGTTAAGATGAGAGGTCATGATCCATGGGCACCTGTATAGCTTCATGCCAAGAAAGAGCACTACAGATGCACAATTTGCTTTGAGGTTGTTGATGGCAGTGGCATTCTGTCTGGACAAGCATGGCAAGCAGTGCTTGCTGAGTCAAATCTAAAAATAGACAGAAATTAAAACATACCAAAGTGGATGCAATCTCTGTCCTTCAATCTCAAATAGCTTAAACATAAAATAAAGGAGAAAGCTATCTTTCTCCTTTCATCTCAAACTATATAAACAAAAAGCTTCTCACCTGATTTGATCTGTCACTTAAATTAGTATCATCTTGTGGCTGCAATTGGCTATTGTTGCTGAAGCACACTATCCCTTTGTTCCCATTTGAAACTGCTGCATGTCTTCGTTTCATGGGCAAGCCGGCCTTTTCAGTTTGATGCATTGTTGGCATCAGATGGGGTGGGAAAGGTCTTTAGTACCTGGTGGACACGGAATGATATGGCCTTGAAGGGCACTCCTGGATTACAAGGTCTGTCATCTTATTCTAATTCATTAGACTTTCACTGTAAAGTACCTTGAAAAGGTGGGTGGGTCACCGGGAGGCTCGCGTTAGGGGTTAGGGTTCCTCTGCATAGAGACCTGGAAGTGGATGTGAGTGAGTTAATGAGCGAGTAGAAACAGTGGATTTGTCTGTGTTCTAGCCCTGGGCCTTACTAATTGGAAAACACTTTGCTTTAAATCTTGTTCTGACTTTGTTGTAAATAACTTGTAAACTTAAGATTAAACAGAGTATGAAATGTTTGAAATGAGCTCAGTCTTAAATATCTTTGGTATTAATGTTAATCCATATACCTCTCTGCTTGGCTTTCTGTCAAAGTCACTGCATGGTACTGGTTGGTAGAGACTGTGGTACTGTGTGAGGAAGTCAGGAGTGCCAGAGACGTATGTGAGGATAGTGCAGGACATGTATGAGGTGGTAAGGTGTGCAATAGGAGTCACAAATGCTGTCAAGGTGGAGGTGTGATTACATCAGGGATTGACTCTCAGCCCCTTTTTGTTTGCAGTGGTGATGGACAGGATGACTGATGATGTCAGGCAGGAGTCTGTGGGAGTAATGACGTTAGTAGATGGCACTGATTTATCTGAGCAGGTGAAAGAGAATCTGGAGATTCTGGAGGTATGTGGAGGTATGTTCTGGAGAGACTTGGTCTGTGCCAGTCACATGAAAACTTTTAATTATGGCTTATTGTCACAGTAACATGTTAGTCAACACAAGGTTTTGTAATGTCAGCTCTGCAAATGAAGATGCATTTGAGGTTGCTGTTTTTGATACTCTGTTTGTTTAACCACTAAAAAAATGTATTATATACATATTTACATTTATAGCATGTAGGATTACTGCACTGTTGCTGTGAGCACTGATACTTAGAATGTGATCTCATTAACAGAACTTGGCTCAATAATTAATTAACCAATATTTGGGGGTAATATGTTGTGGGTCTTCAGGGTTCACAGATCTGCTCTCACTTTTGGTAATTTAAAGAGCCTCAGTTTGTCCAAATGGGTAAAGATAACTATGGTGCACTGGTTAACACTGTCACCACCCTTTCAATTCAATTCAATTTTATTTATACAGGGCCAAATCACAACAACAGTTGGCTCAAGGCGCTTTATATTGTAAGGTAGACCCTACAGTAATACATACAGAGAAAAACCCAAACAATCATATGACCCCATACAAGCAAGCACTTTGGAAATCTTCACACTTCACACCCAGAAGGTTCTCGGTTTGAAACCAACATCCTGCCGGGGTTTTTCTGTGTGGCTTCTGCATGGTCTCTCTATTCCTGTGTAGGTTATTTCCAGGTATTCCAGCTTCCTTCCATGGTCCTATGTCAAACCTTGTTGGAATAAAATTCAGATACCACATTTGATTCATTTCTGTCATGGACCCAGAGAGATAAGTTCTATAAGCCATGGTTGCACAGTTTAATTGTTAATTCAAAGTAAAGATAGTAGTTGTTGTTTTTCCTTAATTGGTTTTCTTCCTGTGCTTCTCAACTTTTTGAGCAATCAGCTACCACAGTTATGCGGAATATGCTCTGGACTGCAGTGGTTATTAACATTAAATACATTATATTAAACTTTTTTTCACTCTTTAAATAGCTTTACTTTTTTTTAAGAAATCAAGCTTTTATATGTGATTTGATGTCAAAGAACAAGGACTCTTTGTTGTCTTTATATAATTTGTCCAGATTTTTGAGTGGATACAAGCCACATTTTTATCTACCAGTTCATCAAGTGAAAACAGACACATAATACGATATAATTGTTTCTACTCCTTGTTAAATGGCATAGATTTTAATCAGTATAGGCTACACAGATGTACTCCACACACAATAAATTAAATTAAGGTGTTCAACACTTTTGTTAGAACAAAATGAGTTCTGCTAGTTCTATGCAAGAGGCAGTCATATTCCCAAAACTGTTTAAACACTGTTTAGTTATTGTTTAAAGAAATAATACAAGCACCAGCTTAAACTAAAGAACTTGAGTGGGTGGCTCTGGATACTCCAGATTCTTCCCAGTTTCCTTTGACATGCACGATAGATTAAATGGTGATTCTACACTGACTGTAGGTGTGAATGTGAGACCAACTACACACATGCAGTTTAAAAACAAGCCCAAAATACCAGCGTTTTTTGATTACTTTATAGGAAAAATACATGAAAAGGGATTGGCAACTCTATCTGCTATTTGCACAGGTTTCACAGTGCTGCTGCAATGCACAACTGTCTCATCATCTAATTCTGTTATGAATTTAGACATAGGTGAAGCCACAGAAACTGGACTCCTGGTGGGGCTGCTGAGATCAGGTGAGGTGAAAAGTAGTCTCTTGGATGAAAGTTTTGTGGATTATGCCTACCCCACCCTGCCAGGGGAATGCACTTAGTTTTGTCTGAGGGAGAACTCACACTGTCAAATTTTGAAAATGCCTGTAAGTCTCTTTGCTCTTCCCCTCACTTATTTAGTTTTCCTCCTCCTTTATTTCCTCCTACTACTTTCAAAAGAAAATGCATAGGAGGAAAAGATTTATTCTTGCTTTCAACACCAGCAACATCATCCACTTCTTTATATCTATTTTAGTTTTTTATTAATCTCTTAGAGACACTGACAATTTTAGAGACATTTCCTTTCATGGATGGATGGATGGACTTAATTTCAGTCACTCTCAGTCAAATATACAAAGGTTATTCCCACCACGTCTATTGTCTCTGTGGCATTAGGGAGGTAAAGCTTGAATAAAGGAAAAACCTGAAGACAGAATAGTTGCACAGTATTCAGGTTAACCAGAGGAAACCCTCAAATCTGTGGGATTTGAGGAAATCACAAATTTGAGAAAAGAAAATTGCCTTTCTCTAGACAGGCCTTTACCACCACTCTTTGTAGTTTTGCTGGTGATTTATGTCTGTTACACTATGTTGTCCTGTCGCTGTGTCACAGTACAGTGGGACTTAATTACTTATGTATGCAATATAATTTATGTATTTGTTGGTTTGTTCATGTTTTTGTTTATTTTGTATGCGTGTGTGTGTGTGTGTGTGTGTATTAAATGCCATTGGCTCACTTGTATTCTTATTTTCAAAGTTCATTAACAGGGTGCCAGGGGTGTGTTGTTGGCTTGGTGATGGAGATTTTGTGCATATAGTATGTGTGCATGTTGGTGTGACTGTGTGAGTAAAGCTGTCAGAACCAATTCTAATCTCAGCCAGATGATTTAAAAATACACCTCTTCTTTTCTCTTCTCTTCTCTTAGATCTTATTTAATAGATATATAGAGCTCTATTAAATAAGATCTGTAGAAGTAATAGAGCTTAAATTGAAATTTTCTTTGTAATTAAATATGTCCTAATACTTCAAAATTGCAAAAGGAAGAGAGAACTATTCTATGCCCAGGTTAAGAGAGGTTGAGCCTGAAACGCATGGCTTGGGCTCTGAAACCAGTCTCCTGGAGAGACATTGGACTTTTTTTGCATCTGGAGTTGCCCTTGGTGAGAGAAGTGGGCAGGGCTGAGTGCCCTTGTATCTCCTCAGCTTGCTGCTTGTATGTTGGGTTTTTTTTTTTACCTGTGGATGAGACGATTGTCTGTGCCTTTGGATCTGGGAACAGGTCTTGTTATTTGTGCTCATGTGCCAAACAAAGTTCAGAGTACCCAGGCTTCTTGGAGTCACTGGGTGGGGTGCTTGAGGGTGCTTCATCTGAGGACTCTGTCATCCTACTGGAAGACTTCAATACTCATGTGGGCAATGACAGTGAGACCTACTGGGGAGTAATCAGGAGGAATGACCTGCTTGATCTGAACCCGAGATGGTGTTCTGTATTGGACTTCTGTGCAAAACACAGTTTGTCTATAATAGAACCCATGTTCGAACATAAGGGCCTCCATAAGTGAACCGTGGAACCTGGACACCGTAGGTTGCAGATCAAGGATTGATTTTGTAATCATATCACCAAATCTGCAGCTGACAATTATGGACACTTGGGTCAAGAGAGGAGCTGAGCTGCCAACTGATCACGACCTAGTGCTGAGTTGGATCAGGTGGTAGGGGAAGATGCTGGACAGGCCTGGCACAAATAAACCTATAGTGAGGGTGCATTTGGAACACCTGGCAGAGGGCCTGGTCCTCAAAATCTTCAACTCCCAACTTCAGCTTAACATCAACAACATTCCAAGGAAGGCTGAGGACACTGACCCCAAATGGACCTTGTTCCTCACCACGATTGTAGAGGCCACTGCGTGGAGCTGTAGCTGCAGGGTGGTTGGTGGCTGTTATGGTGGTAATCCCTGAAATAGAGGGGCGATGCTGAAGGTGAAGAGAGTTGTCAAGCTGAAGAAGACTTACCAGGATTGGTTAGCTTGTGGGACTTCTAAGCCAACTGATGGGTAGCAACAGGCCAATCTAAATGCAACTTAGGTGGTAGCTGAAGGAAAAACTCAGGTGTTGAAGGAGTCTGGTGAAACCATAAAAAAAAGAATTTTGATCTGCCTCGAAGCGATCAAAAGCAAACTGTCAGGTGACTCAGAAGGGGAATTTGTTGCTCTACTCACATGACGTATGGTGCAGGTGGGGCACTGCCCGCTTCAACTGATAATGTAGTTGGATGGTTGAAGGAATACTTTGAGGACCACCTCAATCCCACTGGCACTTCTTCTGTAAAGCAAGCCCGTCACTGAGGGTGAGGTCAGTGAGGTAGTTAATCAGTCTCTTAGTGGGAGGACCTCTGGAGTGGATGAGATTCAGTCTGAGGTACTTCCTTAAGGCCAAAGATGTGTTAGGGCTGTCTTAGTTGGCATGCCTCTGCAATATGACATAGAAATCTGGGGCAGTGCCTCTGGATTGGAAGGATGGAGTGTTGGATTCCATTTTTAAGATCGGGACCAGAGGGTGTGCTCCAACTATAGATGGATCACATTCTTCAGCCTCTAATGGAAGGTCTTTCAGGATATTGAAATGAGAGTTTGTCTGTTAGTTGAATCTGGGATTCAAGATGAACAATTTGGTTTTCGTTCTGGTTGCACATTGTCACTGATTATGTTTGTTGGAGTTAATTGTTAAATGTTGTCATTATTGTGTCTAAACTGTGAGTCTTATATTCAATTGTATGGTTAGAGGAATTCTTTTGTGTGTGTGTGTATCCTCCTCTCCTGTATCCTGGGGGGGAGGCTATAGTGTTTTATTGCAGGTACTTTCATGGGAAGGTTTCTGGTTTCCTGTTTCTATAAGGATGTGTACTCTTATCTTTATGGATCCACCGGTATGTGTATGTGTAGTGGACCGGTAAAGGGGTTAAGCCATGAATGTAGGTTAAAGGTCTGGTGACCCCTTTGTGATGGGGGATGCCGTTGCATGTTTACCCAGGAAGTCATGAATAAACATACACACACTCTCACACGCATGCACGCACACACGCACACACTCACTCACAGGTTCACACGTGCACATATATACACAGTGCCTTAGCTTTTATGATGTACCAAATGGGGTTACGATGGGGGCTGTGTAATTGTGTGTAAATGTGAATAAAAGGACGGCGCAAAGGAGCAAAGTTGGGAGTCGTCTGAGACGCAGACGGAGCTTTTCCCCTTGCGCAAGTAAAAACTCGATCGATCTCTGATCGTCTCGCTTTGTTCACGAGGATAAGTCTCTGTACCAGCGAGACCTGCCAGCGCAGACCTAACAATGTTCATAACTTGTATGGACAGTATTTCTAGGCTTAGCCAAGTGGCAGAAGTCTTCCACCTTGGTGGCGTCAGAATCTCAACTCTGCTTTTTTGTGGATGATGTGGCCTTGTTAGTTTCATCAGGTTGTGGCCTCCATCTTGCACTGGAGCACTTCACAGCCAAGTATAAAGCAGCAGGAATGAGAATTGGCACATCCAAGTCTGAGGCCATAGTCTTCAGCTGGGCAAGGGTGCAGTGATTTCTCTGGGTTGGGGATGAGTTGTCTGGCCATCTCTGCTTGGGCTGCTGTCCCGACAACCTGGCCCTGGATAGGGGGAAAAAATGGATGGATGACTATTAAAAGCAACCATTTTAAGGCAACCTGCAAGAAAACTTTGAAGCAGTGGTAATTGAATTCTCATGTACAACAGCTGTGTTTTAGAAGGTGTCCTAAAAGTCTTACATTTAATTTTTAAAGGGTGGACTGACCTTGCTCTGCTATCTTTGATCCCTTCTCCTGTTGCAGTTTTTGGCTTCCTCTTTCCTGTCCTGACTGTTAGGCTTATTTCATCTCCATTTTAGCTTTCCCTTTTCTTGTTAAGCTCTTTCTTTACTTCTCTTTACCGTTTCCTTTCTTTCCATTCGGCTCTTCTTCTATTCTTTGTTGCATTCTTTTTTTCTCAGTCTCTTTCCTTTCATACTTTTCTTCCCCTCTCCACTTCTGGTTTCCTCATTACCTTTGCTTATTTCATTTACTTTTGCCTTCTACTATTAGTTGCTCTGTCTTCTCCTGTTCCTTTTCCCTTTGTTCTCTTTTTTCCTTCCCTTCATATTTCCTGTCTACCTCCCTTTCTTTTTCCTTGCTCCTTTTTTCTTTCATTTTGCTCTCCTTGGTTCTGTCCCCTCATTTTTGCTCCTGTTTCTTTTCCTTTTACTCTTGTCCTTGTATTCTTTTCCCCTTAAATTTCCTCTTTGCCTTGCCTTTTCTCCTCCTCATTTCTTTCAATTTTTTTCCTTCCCCCCTTTAATTTTCTCTTCCTTTGCTCCCTTTTCCTTTGCTTTCTTCCCTTTTCCTTTCCTTTCTTCCTTTGTTCTCTTAAAGTTTACATTGGTCTACATTTCCTATTTTTCTCTCTTCTTCCTTTGCCCTTTTCTTCCCTTTCTCATTTTTTCTTGCCTGTAATATCCTTGACTTTTTTGCTCTCCTCTCTTCCCTTTTTTGGCTTTTCCTTTATTTCCAGCACTACCTGCGCTACATTTTGTTTATACGCCTTCCCTCTTGTTTCTTCATTTTCTTCCCCTTTCCTAGACCTCTCCCTTCCCATCCTGTCCTTTCCTTCGTATCCTCTTTTCTCCGTCCATCCTCTCATCACAATGAAATGGAATAAAATTTGCATGTAGGGGGCAAGGAAAAATACATGTGGTTACCAAAACATAATTAGCACCCCTTCCTAGATAGACCAGTCTCTCTCTCTCTCTCTCTCTTTCTCTGTCTGTCACTCACACACACACACACACACACACACACACAGAATCTATGGAGGCCTCAGGAGACCAATAGGTAGTGAGTAGTGAGACAGTAGGTGGAACAAAGCTAGATTACAGGAGGAGAAATTAAAGAAGAAAAGGAATGAGAGGATGGCAAAGAGATTGAAGTTTGGTACAAATAGCGAGAGCTGGCAGTGAAGCATTATCATGTCTGATTTAAGTGTGATGTGCTGCTAAGCAAACCATAAAAAGAAGCACTACGTGAATATGAGGATCAGTCACCAACAGGAAGCTGAACTCTTTTTTTTTGTTTGTTTGTTTTTTGTACTTTCTTCTTTACTGATCACAGCTGGTACTTTATTCAAGAGTATCAGCAGCTGATCCCTTTCAACTTCACCATACCTTTACACTGCAGCATATCAATCTGTAATTTACTTCATATGTAATTTACTCTTCTGATGCTTCCATTTTTAGCAACGAAAGTGTATTTATTTGTATCTCCATTAGTTGTTTATTATATAAGCATGGGAAGTGGACAGGACCTGAGATAAACTTTTCTCAATGGCCAGTGACTACCAATAAGAATGATGAATACCATTTATTTACATATAGCCTGGTAGTAAATACTTTAGGTCACCTAGAAAAGCCAAGCCTGGAATGCCCATAAGTGACACTCCTGGGACTTCTGGTACTTTGTCTGAGTCAGAGCTAGAAAGAGAAAATGTGCCACAGATCAACTTACTCCATCCATCTTCTTCCACTTACCCAGTTCAAGGTCACAGTACTCCATCCCAGGAACTGTGAGTGAAAGCCAAGGTACATCCTTGACAGGTCACCAGTCTGTCACAGGGCTGACAAGCAACTTCTACTCTTAAAAGTCTGCTGATGCAGATTCACAGTAATCATTTTTATATATTGAAAGTGGCTTGAAATAAAATAGAAAAATAAGTAAGTAAAATAAATGAAAAACAAACAAATAGCCAGATAATTGTTATAATTTAATACTATTTTAACTGTTCAGTTGTTACTGTAGCTGCCTGCTTCATTAAACGTGCCTACAGCTACTGACTACAGAAGGAAAACGCCACAGGTTTATAATCATCAACAGCAGTGGGCCAAAACTTGTGACAAAATACTGTAAATTTACAATAGCAACTTAAATTTGACAGGAGTTAGTTTGTACTTATACTGTATACTATTTTAGAGTCTGAAAATTTAGAGGTACCTGGGTCGGTTCATTTACATCCATATAAAAAAAGTTCATGATATCAACATACTGTCTCTTTTCATATTTTACAAGAACACGGGAATTGATCTTTTCCAGCTTTGTAAGTGAAGTATAATAACGTTAAGAGAACCTAGAGAGATGTCAAGCACCTACAAAGTAGGTGCGTATACAAAATATGAGTTGCTAGCATGATGTTAGTGTCATGGTTATGGAGAATTAGGACCAAAAATGCAGACTCTAAAATGGATTGGCATAAACAAAAAAACAGCCTTTATTTAGGCAAGGCAGCAAGTACAGATAGCTGATGTAAAGCAGAGGAACATAATCCAAATTGGAAAACATGCGGAAACACACGTTGACAAACAGTACAGCGCAACAAAGAATCCATGTAAACTAAGGGCTCAAATACGCAGACAACGTAATTAAAGGAGAGGAGATGCACGATAACAAAACCAAAGAAACAAAATACAACCTGAGAATATCATGAAAAAACAAAAATGGAAAATATGGCGACCTGTCCAGGGTGTACCCTGCCTCTCGCCCTAAGATAGCTGGGATAGGCTCCAACCCCCCCTGCGCAACCCTGAAAAGGATAAGTGGTAGAGAATGGATGGAGGGAAAATATGGCTAGAATATGAAAATCTAAACAAGAACAAAGAACAGACTATTCAGGAAATATAATAATGAACAAAACTAAAATATTAAACTCAAAGCATGGGGTCGAAGACCCCGGATCATAACTTACCCTCCAGTTTTCAAGGGAAACAAATTTTGGTTTTACCAATGATATTTAAAATCAGAATGAGCCCCTAATTAACCAGCCAATGTGGCTACGGCAAGCTTTAATTAGAGTTTCTTCTGCAGCTAACACAATCAGTAGTGGCCTAATAAAGTTTCCCTGTTGTAAACACTTTGAGTACCAAACTGAATTCATTTTTTCAACTTCAACAAAACATAAAATAACTTGTTGACTTTTCATTTTCTATTGGACAATTTAAGATTTGTTTTCAGATACATGCTTATTTTTTGTGTGTGATGATATTGTTCTTTAAGGAGAAATAGTCAAATTGGTCAAAAATCCAAGGAGTCTGATGCTTGTTATGCGTTTATGTTCTGCACGCGGGCTGCTTGGCATCCTCACACCCTAGTGGACTCTTCCTCTCTTTTTTTAGCAGACTAATCACAGCTCCATTGCTTCCTACTGTTGAGATAATGTAATTGTTTCCATTGTTGTTGCTTAAAGTCACTCAAAACAATGATTAAATAGTTAAAAACTAACTTATTTCAAGAAATAAGTTAGTTTTTCAGCTGTTGGCCAGCAGGGTGCCCATGGAAACCGTGCACCAAATTGTGCTATATTTAGTCAGAAACAAGGGAAGAGGAAAGGGGGAAGGTGTGTTGGGAGGCAGTGAGAGAGAAGTTAAATGCAAGACTGTTGAGGTTAGAGTAGGGACTTTATATGTAGAGACTATGGTAAAGGGAGAGAGTTAACTGATATGACAGAGAGGAAAAAAGTTGGAAGACCAGGTGGAATGGAAGCAAGGCCAGGAGAACTTGAGGTAGATTCAAACTACTCTACTATGGTGTAGATAGGACGTGAAGGACAAGCATGTGAATATGTTATAGAAGTGAAAAGAGTGTCAGACAGGATCACAAGTTTGAAGCTGGAATTTGAAGGGGTGATATTGCGTACTGTCAGTGCATATGCCCTACAGGTTGGCTGTCAGTTAAAAGACAAAAAAGGAATTGAAGAGTAAGTTGGATTAAGTGGTAGAGAGTGTCCCCTGAGGGAGAGTGGTGATTGGAGCAGACGTTAATGGACACGTAAGTGTAGGGAAAGAGGTGATGAGGTAGATGTGGTGTTAAGGAGAGAAATGCTGAAAGGCAGATGGTAGTGGATTTTGCAAAATGGATGGAAATGGCTGTGGAGAACACATATTTCAAGAAGACAGAGAAACATATAGTACGGTGATGAGAGTCGACGTATGTGCACACAGGTGGACACCATCTTATGCAGAAGGTGTAATCTGAAAGTGATAGCAGACTGAAAGAAATAGGGATTATGCAGCTACTGTAGGTAGCATCAGATCATAGTCTGCAGGATGACTTTGGAAATCAAGAAAAGCAAGTGAGTGAAGGCACAAGCAAGGATTAAATAGTGGAAGCTGAAGAAGGATGTTGCACATAGTTAAGGAAGGAGTTGAAATTGTGTCTGGGTGGTAGGAGGACATACAGCCATCTGACTAGTTACCAGATGACTGGGAAAATACAGTTGAAGTGGTAGTAAAACTGACAAGATGGTATTTGGCGTATCCTCTTTGGTGTCTCAAATAAAACAAGCAGACTTGGTGTCAGAGTGAAGAAATGAAAATATTCAAAAGAAGAGGTTGGCAGAAACACATACGAACTGAGAGGGTGGAAGGACTATGTTATGGAGCTGATGAAAGACAAAAATAGGAGAGGAGGAGAGTTAGTGAACAGGAAATGCAAAGAATTAGTAAAGAGGAAGTGAGGGCAGCTATGAAGAGGATGAAGAGTTGAAAAGGCAACTGGTGCAGATGATACCTGTGGAGGTATGGTGATGTTTAGAATGGAGATGGCATTGCGCTTTTTTCCCCGTTTGTTTAAGACCATCTTGGTAAGTGAGAGGATGCCTAAGGGATGGAAGTTTATTGGTGCCAATTTTCAAGAAAAATGGTGATGTACAGAGCTGTAGTAACTGCAGAGTATAAAGCTAATCCTTGCCACAAAACTACGGGAAAGAGTTGTTAAAGCTAGGCTGAGAAGAAAGGTGACCTTCAGTGAGCAAAAGTATGACTTCATGCTGAGAAAGAACACTACAAATGCAATATTTCCTTTGACAATATTGATGGATAAGTATAAAGAAGTTGTGCTTTGTCTTTGTGGATCCAGAGAAAGCATACAGCATAGGGTACCAACAGAGGTACTGTGGTATTGTAGTGCCGAGTTGGGAATGGTAGAAAGTATGTCAGAAGTGGTAGAAAAGGACTTTGAGATTGGTGAGGGACAGTGGTGAGGTGGAGGACCGGGACCAAACTTACTACTCTTACATTTACTGCTCTTGTATTTTGGTTTTTGTTCAAGTGGCATGTGGGTTGGCCTTACACTTTGCATATGACTAGGTAGTATTAGCAATTTATAACCAACAGCTATATAACTTTCAGCAAAATACATCCCTTTATCATGTGTTTTAAATATAAAAGAAGACTGGATGGGGCCCATGTTTTTTTTATGAGTGCATCAGAAGAACAGCTCAGGTTGAAATATTTTGGACACAAAGATAGATAGGCAAGGTTGAAATAGTTTGGACGTGTACAGAGGAGGTATTGTGGACATACTAGACAAAGTATGTTGAAGATGGAGCTGCCAGGAAAGAGGAAAAAGGGGAACACCACAGAGAAGGTTAATGGATGTAGAGGAGAACATGCAGACTGGTTGGTGTGACAGAGGAGGATGCCAGGGATAGGGTGAGATAGGCATCTGATCCACTGTGGCGACCCCTAAAAGGAGAAAGAATGAAAAGAAGAAGAAGTGAGTATATGCTTCATGGTTTTTATTGACAGAATTTCTTGGCGTAGCCAGGTGTTGGAAGGCTTCCACTTTGGTGGCCTCAGAATCTCCTTTTGCAGATGAGCTGGTTCTGTTGGCTTCATCGGGTGGTGGCCTCCAGCTCACGCTGGAGCAGTTTGCAGCCAATCATGAAGCGGCACGAAGGAGAATCGGCACCTTCAAGTCTGAGACCATGGTCCTCAGTCAAAAAAGGTGGAGTGCCTACTTTGGGTCAGGGAGAAGTTACTACCCCAGGTGGAGGAGTTCAGGTGTTTTGGGGTCTAGTTCATGAGTTAGGGGAGAAGAGAACAGGAGACTGACAGACTGGGGAGAGGGTTGCAGTGATGTAGGTTGTGGTGAAAAGGGAGAGATGACCATGAAAGCGAAGCAAACCAAAGTGAAAGCCTAAGCAGTTCTGTCCAAATCAAGTGCATGACACTCTTTCTTAGATGTCTCCCAGCGTGATGGTCACTGGTTACTGGATCCTATTCAGGGAGGCTGCTGTGGTCTGCTCTTAGATCCTCTAGCAACTGAACATTGTTGTTATGTGTTGCATCCTTCTCCCATATGCTCTTCCAGTATTGCTCTAATCTACCCTAATACCATTGTTACAGACTTTTGGTCTTCTTTGCCAATTTGATATAAATGTAGTATAATAATGTATTCATAATAATACAAATATTATGTTGTTACAGTGTAGTTGGCTTTTTGACAGTATTGCAAAGAAACTATACAAATAGAAAATAAAAACATAAAAATATTAAATAGACCTTTGGGTTATACAGTTTTTGGGGTAATGTGAAGGGTAGCCTGTTCTCTACATCTGCTGACAAATAGCTGTGAAATCACAGGCTGCTTCTACAGCATACTGTGTCCTGATTTCTTTTAGCATTCATATCTCTTTTTATCTTCTTCAATACAAACTGCGATTTACATTCATAGAAACACAAACACTGACACAAAGCCAGGGAGGAACAGACAATCATGTCCCACAGCATATTTCCCACACCATGTCCCACCTGCATAAGTGGTGGGTGGAGGGCAGAACTGATCATATCACACACACAAATGTATTTTCATCTTCAGCAAACACTGATGGCAATGACCTCTACAGGAATGTGAGCAGAATGCCAAACATTGCTGACTCGTTCCTCTTGTGTATGGGTGTCGTCTCTTCAAAATCAGGCTTTGCAGACACAGAAAAATGATTGATCAGTCAATGGGTAGTACTTTACAATATTTGAATTTCATAAAGAGTTTATATTTTCTAGCTTTCAGCATTAAAAAAAATATTTGTTTCAATTGAGCACCTGTAACAAACCGATTTCCCCTCTAGGATTAGTAAAGTGTTTTGAATCTGATGTTGTGGATCTCTTTTAGCTATTTATAATAGTTACATACAACACAAAGTTATAAGAAGTGACTACCTTTTGTAATGTGTTTCCCACATTTGTTCCTAGTATCTGTGGTAGTACTATCCCGTGAACAAGAGAAACTCCCTGTACGTCTCCCCTCTGATGTCAGATGTTAAATTTTACGTCCAAAAATAATGTGTGGGGAAAGGGAATTCTTTCCAAGATTTAAATTTGTTTTACTATTTAAAACTAGGTCTTTGGAGTTGAAAGAAGGGTCGGTGAATTGAGGAGCAGGAGGGTGCAGGCTGAACAGGTGAAACAGAAGGGAGTAAAGGAGTACAGGGAATGTAGCTTGGAAGGCAGTGAAGAGCAGGTAAGCAGGTAGGTGTTTGGTCATAAAGATGTTAGAGTTTGGTGAATGGTGAAGAAGAAGTGGAGACACATGGGAACACAGCTAGAGCAAATCAGACATAATGAGACTAGGGGAAGCAAAACTGAATGCAATACACATGAGACAAGGACTATCAAAATAAGACGGGAAGCAACGAACACAGAGACAGAGACCCAGATTCAAGACACACAAACTAGATGCTGGAAGAAAATACAAACACATGAGAGACAGACTAGACAAAGAAGAACTAAAGTATAATCACATATAAATCCAGACATAAATCAAGAATCCATTTCTCAAAACACAATACAATAAAGATTTAAAAAGTCCAAAAAACACAGAACACTGGGAAACAGACCCAGGGATCCTAACAGAAGTATGATGAATGTGGGAATGGCAGTCGGTAGATGACTGATGAGCAAGCAGAGTGACACACAAGGGAGAGTCTGAGCAGGAAGACATATGGTTAGTATAGTAAAGATGACACATGGTTTGATTGATTCTTATATAGTGCTTTTTCTACTCTCCTGGAGCACTCAAAATGCAACATTCACTGTTTTCTAACTAACTTTCATACACTGATGAATGCATCAGAGAGCAACTTGGGGTTAGTATCTTGCCCAAGGATATTTAGCATGTAGACTGGGGGAGCCAGGGATTGAACCACCAACCTTCCAATCAGCAGATGACCTGCTCTACCGCCTGAGCTACAGCCACAAATAACAAAGCAGGCTAGAAAGCTGATCTCAAAGTGTCTACTGACTGTGTGGGCTATTGTGAAACAGCTGTTACAATATGGGCTATAGACATGTACAAGCATGTAATTTGTAGTACCAATTTATAATAATAATTTGTTTTTTACTTTAGCAAGCCCAATGATGGTCAGAGATGGTCTGATAGATGGTGTAGCAATAACAGAATATAAAAAGACAGGAACCTGGAAATGTGCCTTGTGGAAGTAAAATGTTTTTATGAAATGTATTTTAAGAAGCGGTGGGAATGAGAATCAGCACCTCCAAATCCGAGGCCATGGTCCTCAGCCGGAAAAGGATGGAGTGCCCACTCCGGGTCAGGGACGAGTCCTTGCCCCAAGTGGAGGAGTTTAAGTATCTCGGGGTCTTGTTCACGAGTGAGGGGAGAAGGGAGCGGGAGATCGACAGACGGATTGGTGCTGCGGCTGCAGTGATGCAGACGCTGTACCGGTCTGTTGTGGTGAAGCGAGAGCTGAGTGTAAAAGCGAAGCTCTCGATTTACCAGTCGATCTACGTCCCCACCCTCACCTATGGTCACGAGCTGTGGGTAGTGACCGGGAGAACGAGATCGCGGATACAAGCGGCAGAAATGGGCTTCCTCCGAAGGGTGGCTGGCGTCTCCCTTAGAGATAGGGTGAGAAGTTCAGCCATCCGGGAGGGGCTCAGAGTAGAGCCGC
>VVHJ01028508.1:0-24975 GCA_015107715.1 Tylochromis polylepis
GATGACCCCCCTGCCCGCACACACACACACACACACACACACACACACACACACACACACACACACACACACACACACACACACACACACACACACACACACACACACACACACACACACACACACACACAAAGAGCTTCAGAGCTGGCGTGCTGAGGTGAACAACACTCCAGCAGGGTAGCAGTGGCTGGCAAAGGAAATCTTGCTTTCCCCCAGCCCCCACTTTAGAAAAAAACAAAAATTATTGTGTGTATTCAGCAACTAGTTATCTCCTCTCTTGCTGTGGTTAATCCCCTCTTTCATTATCATTTTTTTCTTTCCATTTGCCTCTGAAAAACAGCTTAGGGCCAAATGCAGCTCAAACCACCAGGCGATTTCCGGCGTGTGGTGCTTTTTTCTTTCTCTGAGAGAGATCTGTGAAGCTGCTTTTGTAAAGAAGTCCATGTTGATTTGTGGGATCATTGTGTAGGTCATTGCCAGATGCGTGTATGTTTCTGGATTGTGTGGTTTCTACAGAATTACTCATCAAAGTCAAAATAGGGTTTCTAATGATACACCTGGCCTGTAAAAATCAGGTGTCAGCTAGTAAATGCCAATGTGAAGTCACTTTCCTCGACAGTTTCAATTATTACAGTCTCAAAACTTTGACAACTACTTGAAAATATAGTTTTGGTAATTTGCAATAGGACACATGGGCATCTGGGTAATAATGAAATAAGGAAAAACATAATTCTTTATCTTGAAAAACCTAGTATAAGGTGAATTTTCTACAGGTAGTCTTCAGTTGCTGACACAGCACAGTTGTGAGCCTTTTACTGGGACCAGGTTGCATGTGTTATAAAAAGTCAACCTGCCACCATTTAGTCTGGAGCACTATAGTCACTATAGTAAAAGGAAGATTATTTCCATCTGCAGTAATTTATATTTGGCAGCAGGACTCTGTGCAGGGACCTCCCTGTCTTCCATAAGGAGGAGAGAGCACAACTTCCCGCCCTTCCATGTGCACACAAGGAAAGCCAGAAGTGAGGACAGCAGCAGCATGAATCAACATAGAACAGAGCAGGCATTAGCAGCAAAAGATATAACACTGTTTGAGTCAGATACAGCATCACAGGGGGAGCATGGGTGAAAGCAGGCTGCAAAGTGACTTGCAGTGTGGAGCAGCTGTGGGATAAGATTTGCCAGTTGATTGTGTAGAAAGGTATTAGCTGAACCATCAGATGATATAGGCTGGCACTGAGATCAATTGATCTGATGGGATGGCAGCTGTGCTTGACTTGACAGCCTACCTGAACCAATGCTATGCATTTCAATTTTGAATGTCAACCGTTGTGCAACATTCAGTCAAGGTGCCTTGTTGCATCAGATTTGGTGCTGCACAGAAGTTTCAGAAGTGGTTCAATAAATTCAAATGAATCTGGGCTGTTTCTGGTGGAAACTGCATATCAATATGGATGTAAAATGAAGGTAATAGATTATCTTATAAAGCCTGTAAATGATGAATAGATGAATACGGAATTAAAAACCTTTAGTTGGGATTATTTTTTTCATCTTGACTAATATTGAATATTAACAAAGAATATTTTGTTAAATTGACTTCCATGTTAAAAGTAAACGTTGTTCTTCCAGTGTCACTGGCTTTTTATTAAAACGGTAGTTGAAACATTGAACATGATTGTTATTTGTAATTCAGACATAATCAAGAATTCTGAACTAAATCAAGCTTATCGTTTCTCAGAAATCCAGGTGTATTTTGACCTTCAAATCAGGTACATTTACCTCAGATAGATTTTCATTTATCAAATGAAAGGAGAATTGATGTATAATGATGTAAGTTCTAGGCAAAAAACTGATTATAGCAAGCCACACTAAGTAAGGCATCATTTTGGAACTAGCTTTTTGAGGCTTCTGCAAAATTGCTCACATCACTGCAGTGGTTTCTAATGAAAGTCATTAATTGAAACTAAGCCTAGATTCTTTTGAAGTAAATCTTTCTCTTAGGAAAGTCTGCAAAGCTGCTTTCTGAATGACGTCATTTGCAGATATGTGGTCACTGTTGGACCTGGCCTTGTTTCTCTACCCACACAGCACTGTGAAGAATAACTTAGTCTGAGTAACATCAGAACAGGAAGTTCTTTACGATGAAAAACTGTGTCCTTGATGAAACACGATACTGGATTGCTTTTCAGCTTTTATGCATGCATGCATGTGGGTTGCTGTCTCTGTATCTGTCCCATTCCAGTGGCCCACGGAAGGTGGACATTCTTTTCTGCACTGCTACAGTCTTGTTAAACCCATTTCCCCCGTTAAACCTCATCTTTCTCACAGCCTCTTTTCTCAATCCACTCCTCCTCCTCCAATTCTCCTGCCAGTGAAAGGCAGTCAGTCACTGGCTATTCAGTGGCAAAAGAACACAATGTCTGATTGGTGTAAATGAAAACTACTGGGGCTATTTTAATTGATTCTGTTTGCATCCTTTATCACTGCATCAGTTTGGGTGTTTGTCAAATGGAAAAGATAAAGCAAACCTTTTTTTTTCCCTTTCTTCCCACTTCCCTCATAAATCCTTTTACTGGAGTTGCCCTCCAACATGGCTGCCAGTTGCCAAGAAGCTGCCCTTATTTCCCCATCAGCTGCTGCCACTGGCCCAACACTCAGCATGTTTTGACACACTGGGTGGGGAGAAAAGCTCTGGCTTGTGTCTCTCTCCACATCCGTCACAATGGCTGCCAAATTCCCCATGACCTCATTCTCATTAGCACTGCCTCCAGTACATAGAGCCAGGTTGAAGCTCCTGGGTGAGGTGCACTGGCCCTGAATGGATGACGCCCGCTGCATTTATAAAAAGGGTTGGAGATTTGCTCGTCACCACAGAAAGTGCGCACAAAGTCTGCTGGTGTGTAAACATGGTGGATAATTATGCAAGCAGGTCTGTCGTCTTCAAGTGAGCTGCAGGAGTCCTTGAAGGTCTCGCAAATTAATTAAGCCGAGCGGTGGACTCTTGCACCAAATTTGAGAAGTGGTAGACCTCGGACAAAAGCAGCCATGTGGAATGTTTTTAACAGCAATTTGTCATTCTAATTAATACGTTGTTGCTAGAGGCTGACAGCAGGGATGTTTAGTCAAGGTTTGCAGGCAATTTAATAGGTAGATAAATGTGTTGGATGTTATTCTTTCCAGTCTTCCTTTCAGACATTTTACTCATTTGGAATACACTCTTAGATAAGACTGATATATAGTTAGAAATAAAAATAAAAAATTCAGACCTTTCAGGGGCAGGGCAATTTGCCATCATGATGATGTCCACAATGTTTTGACTATCCCTGTTATTTACAGTATTTCTTGCTTAATCACTATATTAGTAGCTAAAATCTTCTTACATAACTGTCTTTCTAACCTAAGGAGGCATCCAGTATAAAAAAGGAACTCATCAGACATGCTGCTGGGTAGAGAGAAGATAAAGTAACAAAATAAAAGACGATAAAAAGGTTCCCCTTCTCAGAATCTGTCACCCAGAGAGAGGCTTATCTCTCAGGAAATATCTCCATCTTTAAAAGCTCCTCATTTTCTGTCTTTGTCGTTTTTCTCTTTGTGTTGCTAAGTTTTGTATAGGTGTCTTTTAATTTTGTGCTGCGCCAAAGAAGCTTTACCTCGCACTGAGATCCACCCTGATAGAAAGTGAAGACAGACTGAACTCTCACCATTCCCCCATTTCCTCCTGACCCGTGCCATACATTTGTACTGTTAAACACAGCAACACCATTTCAGGCAAATGCTGCTGCGAAGTGTGAAAATGAAAGAAAGTTAAATGAGCATTGCACAGTAGGGAATTTAGGAGTTTGTGACCTTATTATACAGGTGATGCTAACTGTGTGAAATGCCGATTGGCTTCAATTAGTGCCTGCACAACATGTGGGTCCCCATGGTACCATCACCATTACTGCTGAGAAAATTCCTTATCTGTCTGGCAGATGAGCTTATCTTTAGATAGATGGGATGCATGATTTTAATGATGCTAAAGGGATGGGGTTGGGGTGGTGGTGGGGGAGTAGGGAACACCTGGTACAAATCCATGTTACTGTGTAATAGTGGGGGTTGTGAAAACATCTGTACTGGAATGGAAAGTGGAATAGGGCATGCAGACAGAGGGTGTGAATAAGCAAGCTGATTGCCACCTTGTTGTCCGCTGGCAGAGACGTACAATGGTGTTGATATGCAGATGAATTTCCCTCTGGCCATAAGAAAGGATATAACAAATTCTGGCTGTGCTGCACTGCTGTGGACTGGAAACACTCACACATTAACTATTTTTCTCCATCATAAACCCACCTCACACTCCAGTATTTTGGCCTATTGTAACAGACGTCCTCCGCTTGCTTTTTCAATTTGTGACACAATCCACTGGGTTGCCTCAATGTCATGCCACAAATCATCCCAGTGTGTCGGAGAAATTGAATTTCCCATGAATATGTGATTGGCCATGATGTGCTCCCCAGCATGTGGGGTGGCTAATCCTCCCGTAGTGGTGGTGGTTGTGGTGGGTGAGCCCAAAACAGTGGTGTGGGGTCACGACAGCTGCACGGGCAAGTATGTACACATACCATTACTTACACACACACAGGGAGACACACCTAGTTGATGACACGTATATGAGATACAGAACCCCAGAGAGTTACAATCACACACTCGCTGTGGGCTGCCAGCAGCTGCGTATTTGTGTGTCTGCAGACCATGCTGTGCACACATGCTGCAGTGATTCCAACCTGCTGCGCGTGTGTGGAGATGTGTGTGTGCTGTGTTTATGAGTGTTCCAGTCTGGTCTGTCCCCTCTCCACGCCACATTTACAGACCACTCGTGGGCTCCTGTAGTGTGCCATCACAAAACTCTCGTATCACACCTGTCATCAGCCCTCATGCTAAGAGCCTCTTGAATTCAGCCCCTTCTGTCTTTTACACAAAGGACGCCATCATTTCCTTTGTCGCCTAAGCTCCATGTGGCAAGCTGATATAATTTTTCCATGTATTTCAGGAAACAGTAATGAGTGTATATCCAGGCGAGCTAATGTCTGTGGGCTTGTCTCCCATGTCAGACAATGGCTTGTGGATGAGTCATTCACACACAAGTGCAGATGATTGTGAATGCAGTTACACACTGACTTTACTTTTAACAATGAACTCACACACACTCACACTAGGTTTTCACTTTAGAATAGCACCAGCACAGTCGTGTTCCAAGGATCTCCTTTCACTCAAGAAGCTGTCATCTTGGTTTGCGATAAATTCAGACATTCAGACACCTTCACACATCACTAGTTTTTTATTATCATTATTATTATTATTATTATTATTATTATTATTATTATTATTATTATTATTATTATTATTATTATTATTATTATTATGTATGCATAAGTGAACCTAGCCATGGGGGAGGGGCACAAGCTACTTTACTCCTAGTGCCAGATCCAAGCCTGCATAAATGGGGAGAGTGGTATCAGGAAGGGCATCTACCATAAAATCAAACATGAGAATGATCCAGAATAAGATTTCCAGTCAGGGCCCGGGTTAAAAACTACCATCTCCAGTGCTGTTAGCAAATAGAGTGCTGATGGAACCTGTGCTTCTGTTGGCCAGAGAGGAAAACAAGAAGAAAGGGGGAAGTTGAGTAAGGAGGCAGTGAAAGAGAAGGGAAGGCAGGAGTGCGGAGGTGAGAGTGGGGATTTTAAATAGAAGGACTATGACTAGTAAAAGGAGAGATATAGTGTGCAGGAGACCAGGTGTAAGAGAAGCAAAGACAAGAGCATTGGAGGTTGATTCACATTGTTACACCATGATGTAGACAGGAAGAGAAATGGAGCAGAAGTTAAGTTGAAGAAAGAAAATCCCACTGCGCAAAGTGACGTCAGAGTGACATCTTTTATAAGTCATTTTTGGACATACAATTTTGGTCCACTGAAGGGGTTGTTTTGTAACGCCACATGACATCTTTTGTTTCGATGTCTACTGAACTTCTGGTGTTCATGTCCATAGGACCTCCCCATACGGGCTATTTATAGTCTAAATGTGGTCGTTGTGGACGTCTTTTCAATGTCAAACTTAGACTCATTTTCAACGTAGTTTTTATAATGCTTCTACATGTATAGGCTCTGTAGTCCCATGTTTCCAGAGGGTGGAGGCCATGTTTTCTGTAAAGAAACAGTTATGTGTGAAGGAAAGCAGAGTGATCAGCCTACATCTTCAAGATGGCGTGGGCTCTTGAACTAAACAAAATTGAGCAGCTGCTCGGTGGCTTCAAGCAGAAATGTCCCGAGCTTCTCACAGACAGTTTGCAAAATGTGCACATCGACAAAGACTGTTGAGCAGATAGTCCAATTCAAACATACACACTTGCACAATCTTCTCATACTGTTCGTCGCAACTTGTCTCCGAGCAGGATACCAATCACAAACACACTCACTTCCTCTGATAAAGCTCTTTGAAATAAAACAGGATACCAACCTCACTAAAATAAAAATGAGCCATATATAATGCAAATGCACTTTTAAACCTATTAAACACATTGTACTCCTTTTAAAAGGAATTCCAAAATTTTCTAAATACTTTAACTATTATTATTTTACATTTTAACATGGATTCCAATGTTTGTAATATTTCAACACATTTAGTAAATGACAGTTTTAACCTGGTTACAAACAAATGAGTCCATGAATTAAAATAAATAAACCTGTTGAAGAAAAACAGGATGATCTAAAATAACAAAAAAAACCAACGGTCATGTACTGAATAAATCAATAGGCTAACACATAATAAATCGTGTTTGTTCATCAATAATCTATATTCATACGTATCATGTTGATAAAAAACAATGTTGATATTTGTAAATAAGAAAATATTACAAATTTAAATCATGTAAGTTTCCTGCACCTGTCACAGACATCCACATAACGTAAAAAAAACTTATCCAGTCCAAAGTTCAAATGTTGAACGCCATATGATCCAATGTCCAGGTTGGGTCATGGTTGGATGTCCAAATTGTGGACCAAGTTCGGACGTCGTATAGATGTCCAGAATTGGTCATCGACCGATGGACCCAAAATAGACATGATCTGCACGTCTATCCGGCGTCCAGTGTTTAGTGGGTTGTAAATAGTTTGTGGAGGTGAAGAGCGTGCCAACAAGGCGGTGCGTATGCCCCAGAGGTTTGACATCAGTTAGACGAGAAAGAGGAATTCTGGAGGATATTGGATAAAGCGGTAAAGAGTGTCCCCTGGGGGTAGTGGGTGGTGATTGGCGCTTCAGTGGACATGTAGGTGAAGCAAAAAGGGGTAATGAGGCGGTTTTGTGTTAAGAAGAGAAATGCAGAAAGATAGATGGTGGTGGATTTTGTGAAAAGGATGGAAATGGCCATGGTGAATACATTCTTTAAGAAGAGGGACTAACATAGGGTATAGAAATAGAGGAAGTGTATACAGAGGTATGCTACATCTTATACAGAAGGTGAAGAAGGAAGAACTTTGCACAGAGTCCAGGAAGGAGTTGAGTTAGACTATGGGTGGTTGCTAAGTGTTTCCAGATGATTGGGAAAGTACAGCTAAAGTGGTGAGAGAAACTGTTAAGAAGGTGTTTGGTGTATCCTCTGGACAGAGGAAATTAGACAAGGAGACTTGGTGATGGAATGAAAGAGTACAGTAAATTATTCAAAAACAGGGAGATGAAGAATGTAGACTGGGCTACTGGGAGGCTAGGTGTATAGCAGACAAAGCTGGCAAAGCCAAAAGAAAGGGGTTATAGTGAGTTGCATGTGTTGCTGGACAATAAGGAAGAAGAAAAGTACTTGTGTTGATTGGGTAGACAGGGAGATTGAGCTGGAAAGTAGGTTGGAGGCGGAGGAAGCAGTTAGATTGGTTAAGTATAGAGATGTAAATGTACTAACAAATGAAGAGAGTGTGTTGAGAAGATTTCAAGAACAAGGGTGATGTGCAGAGCTGTAGGAACTACAGATGGGTAAAGTTGATGAGCCACAACATGAAGACATGGGAAGGAATTGTTGAAGCTAGAGTACAGGTGATGATCAGTGAGCAGCAGTATGGCTTCATGCCCAGACAGCACAACAGATGCGATGTTTGCTTTGAGAGTGCTGATGGAGAAATATAGAGGAGGTCAGAAGGAGTTGGAATGTGTTTTTTGAGATCTTTAGAAAGCCTTTAATAGGGTGCCAAGAGAGGAACTGTGGATCTGCATGAGGAAATCAGAAGTAACATAAAAGTATGTGAGGGTGGTGCAGGACATACATAAAGACAGAGAGATAGTAGTACAAGTAACAGATTACATCGGGAATGGCTCTGAGTGCCTTCTTGTTTGGGAGGGTGATGGACAGGCTGACAGATGAGGTCAGGCAGGAGTCTGTGTGGACTAATGTTTGCAGAAACACTGTGATCGGTAATTATACTAGTAGGAAGACAGACTGGAGAGGTGGAGGTATACACTGACGAGGAATGAAAGTCAGCTGAAGACTGAATACATGTGAATGAGAGAAAGACAAGTGGAAAGATGAATATGCAAGGAGTAGAGTTAGTGTAAGTAGATTAGTTTAAATGCCTGGGGTCAACCATCCAAAGCAACACTGCACAAGACATGTGAAAAAGACAGTGCAGGCAGGGTGGAGTGAGTGGAGACAAGTGTCAGGGGTAATTTATGATAACCCTTGACACTACCGTCTACATCATTTGTGATGAAGATGGTAGTGGGACCTTTTATGATGTATGATTTATAGAAACAGTGTAATTTTCTACAAGAGGCAGAGCTGGAGGTGGAAGAGTTAAGATTTTCATTGAGAGTGACCAGAATGGACAGGATTCAAAAAGAGTATATTAAAATGATATATAAAATGAGGAACACCTCAGATTGAGCTTAGTTTTGGAGACATAGTGAGAGATGCAAGGCTTAGATGGTTTGGACATGCTTTGAGTCACCTTGAAGTGAATGTTGTGTGATTTGACATTATATAAATAAAAATTTAAATTCAGTGTGCAGAGGAGGGATCATGGCTTTACTGAGCAAAGGATTTTGAATATGGTGGTACCAGGCAGAAGGAAAAGAGGAAGCCCTCAGAGAAGATTTATGGATATAGTAAAGGAGGATATGAAGAGAGTGTATTCCATCTAACACTGATACACATTCACAGTCTGATAAATGCATTGGAGTTCAATATCTTGCCTAAGGGCACTTTAGCATGCAGGCTGGAGAAGACAGGGTTGAACCACTAATCTTGTGATTAGTAACTGACATGGTCTATCTCTTGAGCCATAGCCACTCAGATGAAGAGAAAGAAGAGATGTCATCCACAGCCTTCATTTTACTGTAGTTCACTCACAAAGTTGTCATTTTTCCACTGTTGCCTTGAGGTGACCTATGCAGGTGAAATATGTTTTTCTAACAGGGATGCCTGACAGGGACATTTTCAGGATATTTTTAAATGGGGTGGCACAGTGAGGCACAAAAACCAGTTGGGGAGCCTATGGGAAACCAGAAAAAAATCTATCAGGAAAAAATGCCAAACCAAACCACTTGAAAGTTGGCTGAAAATTTATCAGTTATAATGCTTTTAATTGTAGAATTCTCCTATCAACTTGCATTAGGAAATGTGCACAAGATTCAAAATTAATGTGAGGTAACGGAGCTGACAAAAGCTACATTTGAATCCACTCTTTTTCTAATGAATGGTAGAGGTAAAGAACATGTTGTCAAAGTGTGTATTTTATCCCAAACCATTATCTTCTCCTAGAACTATCTAAGCAGTGTGGCAGCCTGCAGATATAATATCTGTAGTGAACTGTGTCTAAAAATAGCTTTCCTACATGAAATACACCCTTTGATCTTCTGATTGAAAGTCATTTGCTTTCTTCACATCCTGTACCACATCTACCTCTGAATCTGGATTTAGTCTGTCTCTAACTGCCTCTATTATCAGTACTCAAGCTAAAAAAATTCAATTCTTGGATTTTACAGGTTTGTTACCAGTTAGCAGGTATCTGTGTCTGTGTGTTGCATCCATACAGGTTATACATGCAGGTTGCTAACCAAGCATGCTAGTCTTATTTGATTAGCCCCAATCCCACTGGCCTAGACTGCTGAGGAACCATCGGACACAAGGGAGCTTGCTGGAGGTTGTTGGCAGTCCTGTGTGAAATTGATTGTTAAGCGTCAGTCACGCAGACCTCAAGACTGTTCAATTCACCAATTGTAACCACTAGTCACTAAGAAAAAATGTATATTCCCCAACCAGTTGGTGAGTGATTGGGGGAGGTTGCTTGGTGACATTGGTCGCCAAGAGGTATACAATGCTACACTGAAGACATCTTTGCGATTGCTTAGCCCATGGTACACCAAACCTCTTGCCTAGTGTCTGGGATAGACTTCACCTTGGAAGACCCTGAAATTGGTAAATAATAAAGAACTTGTATGTCTCAATTCTCTGTTTTCTTTGTATTATTGTAGGGTCTACCTTACAATATAAAGCACCTTGAGACAACTGTTGCTGTGATTTGGCACAAATTGAAATTGAACTAAATTGGATTGAAGAGGCAAATGCAAAAACACCTCTATATGCCATATTCTGGAAGTCACTGGTGACCTGTTCTGTCATTAAGGTATGCGAATATGTTATCCAGAGGAGGATATAGTTATGAAACATATAGTTATGAAATTAAACCAGGTGTAACTCAGCAACATCATATTATCAGAATTGTACTCTTCATTCATCAGACATTAGTGTCACTGGGCAGAAAAAATTATATAAAAACATGTATTATTTAACATTTCTCCCTTGCATGAATTCACCCAATCATTAATGATAGTGTTTGTGATCTCTTGGTTGATCTCTTCCGTATGAGCCGTGCTTTTGATTGGTCTTCTTTGGAGATTAAAGCAGACTTAATATGTGTGAAGAAAACAGTCCTCCACATTATTCCACTTCTCTCTGCTGCATCATATGCATCTTAAGATTTAAACACCTTTCATCATGGCTGGATAAATTGACCATTTGTACATGTAGCAAATGTCACCTAATATATTGTTATATTAGGGCAAATGAAGGATGATAATTCTCTCATAAAAAATAAATGTATGAATATTGATATAAATTATCTGGTGCATTTTAAAATGGAATTTAGAGATTTTGCTGTTTTTCCATATTAATTCTCAGTCCTTTCTTAATGTATAAATAATATAACCAGATTTTCAGAAATTAGAGACTTCTGCATATTCTTTGTGACATCCCCCTTTCCCCCTTGTGCTCTCTTGCTGTCTTTAAATTTTCAGGCCACTTTTGCTAAAGAAAACCCCACAGTCCCGGCAATTAGTTGGAGGGGTTTTCCCCCCATTTCCATAATGTGAAGTGAACCCCTGCCAGGGTGAAACTCAATATATTACCAAAAGAAGGTTATAAAGAAGTTTGAAAAACTTTGTGTCATTGTGTTAGTGTTCTTACTGTTCAGGAGTAATTAGAGTTAATTGGCTGAGTGGACAGTCAAAGGAAATTATCCGGAGCCTCGGAACTCTGGGTTTGTAAGTAGTTGCCAAAAGCAAGCACTACATTAAAAATGAACTTCACAAACCCACATAATATCCTATCATTATCGTTCCACAAGCATTTTAAAACATTAGTAGCAGAAAAAATACAAGCAGGACATTTGAGTTTTTGCAGAAATTATCCAGCAAATATGGCATCCCTTCTTCAGTTCTGTCCTTCTAGCTCCATCTTTTTTCTATAGTGGGCAGTGCTGCTTGCGCCTAGTTAGACAGGAACATGTAACCTGGCACGTTTGGGAGACCAGAGGGGAAAAAAACAGACAGACAGAGAGGCATATAAAGAAAGAAACAGGAGAAAGAAGGAGAAAAAGACTGCAATGATACCCAAACCCAGAAGAATATTGTTAATCTGATGGTAATCTAATAATGGCCCCTGAGCAGAATGAATCTTGTAATTATATATTCTTCATGTAGATACAGTCTGGGCCTGAGAGCGTACAGGACAGGTCAGCACACTGAGACGTGTGATGATTGAAAAGAGACTCAAAAGAGGGTTATTTTCTCTGACGACACTCAGATATGAGAGAGGGAGAGACACAGGGTAAAGTTTGTACAGTGAAGCTGGTACTATTGTTATCCAGTCTGTTGTGTTCACTCGGAGATAAGACAGGACAGTATTTCAGAGGGTCTTTTGCCATTTTGTTGTTGTTGTGATGTATACATTCATTCTATTTTACTTTGTCTGAAGAAGTCCAGACACAGGCAGTTCCTTACATTTTATTTGTGCAAATTTGTTCTCTGATGTGCTTGCACAATCTGTGATTAACTGTTTGATTCCAACTATACAATGAGCTCCTCCTCCTTTCATTTTCCAGAAATTTTTGCTTTTTACTTCTTTCTACTTCCTGAAATAGTTTTGGCTAGACTGACTCTGGTCTTTGACCTCCATGACCTTCTATAGGCATACATGAAACTGATATTTCTGTGAGTATATATGGACAGGCAAAGATGGAGATAGTGACTCTCTGACTCCAGGACTCCAGGTTATACACAGAAGATAATAAAGTGATGAAGTCAAATAAAGCATCAAGAGAGATGCTGGAGTGAAGGTGGGTTGCAAAGTAGCTTGTAGATGCACTGCAACTGGGTCCACTGAACCAGCTCAGATAATGTTACCTATGCTCAGTTTATTAAGCTTTATTTCTATCACTTTCACTTCCCAGAGTACTTCCTTCTCTCTGTCCTACCTTTATGAGCTACTACTTCTCTCTCTAAGGCCCTGTGGGTTTGTTCAACTCTGGTCAAAGACACAACTGAACAAGACAGATTTCAGAGCATCTTCACCTTTTACTCAGTCAGACAGAGATGAACAATGAAAACCCTAGGAACTTCTTTGCTTCAGTTGACTGCATCAATTATATATAGAGACCAGATGGGGGAGTGCTGAATAAGACAGCATTCATTGGTACCACTATCCTACTCCATCTCATGTGGACGTGGATCATATGAAGGCCTTGAGAGCTGGTTTGTTTAGGAAAATAAGATGAGTTGCATACTGTGTAAAATTTACCCATGTATTTTATATATATATATATATATATATCACAAGCTGTAGGGTATCATGGACGGTGATGCCCTTCCAAACCATTGTGGAGTCCAGGCCAGACAGGGAGAAAGTCCTCTGATCAAATTGTGCTCTTTGTTGCAACCCTTTTCTTCAAATGCTGTTCAGATTGTGACTTTAACGTGAGCCCTTTCAGTCCAGCCGTGCTTGTCCACTTTCCAGCTGTAGGCTTTTTCACATCATGAGCTGCGGTGTGGAGTGGTTTGTGTTGAGCCCTAAATGGCCGCAGATTCTGGAGAAGACTTCACTTTGTGAACTTGTCCACAAATGTCAGATTCAGATTCAGACCGACAAGCTGTAAAACCAGAAGCAAGAGGCTGTTGTACATGTTTCTATTTCTCAACCATTCACTTCCTGGAAGTGGAGATGTGATGGACTAGTTTGATTTGAGATAGTAACGATAGTCACATCATTCAAAGCAAGCCCTCAAAAAGTTGGAAGCAATGAGATTGAATGTATTGTTGTGTCAAATAAAACAACTGTATAAAACAACACGTATAAAAACAGCATAAATACTACTTTTTTTTGCATTTCTTTTTCAGGAATTTCTTGCAGGCTCATTAAGCAATTTGTCCTCCACTTGTTTTGTTCTGAATTGAAAAAGATATTTGCAGATAGACAAAATAGTTGCATGAGTCTCCTGAGTAGCTGAGCAGCTGTGGGGGTTTATGCGATGTGGTGTCAAGGCTTTGTGAGTCAGAGTGGAGAGAGAAAAGGAAACTGTGTATGGACATCTGCTGACTGTCCTCACCTCATCCAGGTGTGACGCTTGCATTACCTCACCTGACAAATGTGCTAGAAGTTTCCATACTGGCTTTGAATGGAAACCACCCTACAGTCTGATTGTACTTTTGCATAATTTTCCTTGTCCTTTAAACTCTTCAGATATTTTCACCACTCCCTTCTTCAGAGTCAAGAGACAGACATTGTTGCTTCACCACTGTTGTGAACCTTTTGCTTGGTGACACGATAAGATCAAAGCCAGACACAGGCGTTTGTGCTTCAGTGAGTCATGGCCTAGACCGTGCTGAAAAGCAGCTGTCATTGGTGAACAGAGAGGAAGTAAAAGGATCAGTCTTGACCTTTGGTGGTGATTGCACTAGCTCTTTCACAATGCCTTGGAAACTTAACACTGTCTGTGACATTTACTGTCTGTGTGTAGCCAGTGTAGGTAGTGCATTCCAATGAATGAAAATCATAATGAATAGGAAAAAACTAGAGGAGCAGGTTGCTATATTAAATACAATGTAAAGTCTAAAGGTTTTTTTTGGCATATAAACACTCTTTTTTGTCTATTAAAAAGTCAGTTAAAGACATCTGTTAAAATTGTTGCAACAAGCAGTATATGGAAAGTCAGTGGAGCAGTGCCCAATATTGTACAGCTTTAGAGGAATTAAACAGAGCAGTCTTTTGGTGCAACTAAACCACCACAAACACCTGAAGAACTCTCTTTGCATTATTATGACTACTATCTTTTAGTTACTAAAAATGCATGCATTTGCATATGTGCCTGACAGACCAGATATGCTGATGGTCATCAGGTTTATCAGCTGTATAAACAGACACAGCTGGATCTTAGTCACTGACCATCAAAAGCCTGTCAGATGTCTGAGCTTGCCTTTTCCCAGCATTTAAGTTAAAGAATATGAACACACACTGACTGTGCTTTAACTTCACATAGACTTTACTTATACTTTATAGTAGTTCTGGGTCACTAACAGGGCCAAATTCAAGGGTTGAGAAAAAAACAAATCATCCTCATATGCTATGCTCTCATAGCTAGTCCTCTACCATGCTAAAATATGTTGCTAATATTGTGACAGGAATGAATCATATTACAGTAACAAACACTTAGGACCAGCAGTGTGTCTGTCTGCAGAGTCCTAACAACACATCTGGTAATATTTTTCCACCATCAATCGGCCTCCTCTCTCACGTCTAACTTTTAGGTAATCCAGAAACAAGACAGGACATTGGTGTCATCATAACACTGGTCCCTCGTGCATACTTATACAAATTACATTCTTCCTACAAATGTAATTTAATTGTACCTTTGGCAAGTAAAAAAGAATCTTAAAAAAAACCCCAAAAAACAAAACAGGAATACAGGAAGAAAAGCATCAAAGCATGCAGAATAGTTGTATCTTGTACTGAATTAATGTTTGCTAAATGTTAGGTTTCTCTGGCAACTAAATCCTCTTCTTTCAAATACTTCTTAGTAGAGAAAAATGAAGATAGTTTGGATTAGGGTAGTTTTACAGCATCTAGTTGATCACAAGGCAATTAGCTACCCTAGTTGTTTAAAGAAACAGCCAACAGAGCAGCTTTGTTAGTACTTTTGGGTCATCTTTGTTTGTTTTGTTGGCTGACAGTCACCCAGGCTAGAACTCTGTGTCCTACATAGGATTTGGCTCACACGGGATGTACCATCAAGTTTATAATCTGCTTCTCTATATTTCAAAGGAGGCAACCTGGTTCAAGCAAAGGTCAATGTAGTGTTGATTAGAGTGACAGTGGGTTTAGTTGAAGAAAGAAGGGGTGGCAGCAGCTGCCATCTCCTAAAACAAGTCACCTTCACTCCTCTGTGATGGGCTGCACGTTGGACAATGGCTCTTTGTAGAAGCTTAAGCAAGACTGCCTTTAAAAGTCTACCTGTCCAGTAACACCTGTAATTAGTATGGGTGACCTTATGGGCCACTGGTAATTATAACTAAGCTGAGCTGTGATGATAGTGCCTGAGGGGGAATACTGCTTTGCAGAATTTTGTGAGGAATTCCTCGACGCTAAAAACTTCTCTCTAGTTGTGTAAAGGGAACTTTTGTGAAAGGACTATTTTAGTCATGCATTGGGGACATAAATTTTTCTGCCTATTACATGAGAAAACACCCGAAGGACAAAAACTGTAAGCTGTGAAACCAGCACAACTTAGCAACACTACTTTGTTGTATCCTCAGTGCGGCCTGTCTGTGTGGGTGGAAGCTTTTCTTGCATCTCCTTTGGTCTTCTGGGTACGTCTTCCTCCTCACACACCAACCTGCAACTCTCAGGAGTGTCATCACACTTCTCTTCTAATTTCACACTTGAGCAGAAAGGGACCCATTCACACCCATGTAGAGTTATGTTCACGTATAGTACCCTAAAGAAAAGGAATACCTTTACTTTTTTATGTAGGGCATTATCATTGGAATTACAGTGTAATTCCAGACAGTATACATGGAATTTCTTCTTTCTGTGGGTACGGTCTCTCCTGTCATGCAGCAGTGTCCAGCAGCAGCAGAAGAACAAAAAAACGAGTGTACAGTACGCATTGGAGTGTGGAAGCATTTGAATTCCTCCTGCCAGATCCTGATAGTGATTACATGTTGTTGCAGACAGAGCCTTGCCATGAGTGTGAATCGAACCGCAGGTCATTTGTGTAGTGCTGTGCCCTCAGTGTGTGTTTGTGTCTAAATGCACATGACTGATACTGCATCCCCCCATGCATGTAAATGGAGAAATTGTTTAGTTGTTCAGCATGCTTGCTGGAAGGAAAAAGAAACTGGTATATAGCAGCAGCCAACTGTGACAGTTGAAAAAATTGAGAAAGATGAGAGGAAGAGCAAAAAAATGGAGATGTGGGAAGAGGGGAACTATTTGACGGGAATAATGCTCCTCTATTTCAAAAGAGGCACCTCAGCCTGCCTAGACAGCCCTGCTGACACTTGAACAGCATGAATATGCTAATAGGAATTAGACCAATGCATTTGCAGGTACTGTGTGGATGTTAAATATACTATTCTGTGTGAAACAACAACATATGAAACCATGTCAGAGCACTGTCACATCAGTTAGCTAAAGATATAAGAACTGCCAAACATGGAAGTATAGAGGAATGACTTATTAATGAGGAAAAAGAAGAAAAAGTCTTCTACTTAAAGCCTTTAGATGAGCTCTTTCTATGTGATATCCAAGGCAATGAGGGCAGAGTTAAGCAATATGCGGGGCTGTTCTCCCCCTCTAAAACACTGCATTAGGGATGTACATAGGGGTGTTACAAGACTTTGGGTTCTCCACATTCTGATGGTTTCCACAGACTCTCCAGTGGCATTTGGCTCTTCAAGGCTTAATAATACAGCTAATGACTGTCACTAGTGTTTGATTAAGCCTCTGCCCTAGCAGCCCAGGGGCTCAGGTGTACTCGCTATAATTAACACATGATAATTAATTTACAGAGGAGCTGGAGGAGGATAAGGATGCCCCAGAGGATAAAAAAAGCCCTTGTTAGAAGAGATGGAATGAGCTATGTTACACTCCTACACAGCAAGTCTGACAAAAAGGAATGGCTTCAAATTCCAGCATGTTGAATTCTTTTATACTTTTACATAGTTTGCACTGTAGAAGTTTAGAATTCTTTTAGCTCTCTTCTGGAAGATTCTTTAACCGTGGTTAACATCAGAACCAGGGGTGGAGTCTGTGTCATTCCGTCCCCAACAGACAGCATGTCTCCAATGCAGTGCAACTGGTTGCAAACATTTTGTTAAATCAGGTGACATCATGATGCTCTTAGAGAATTACGCCTCATTTCAGTCGCATGAAGCATGAAATTATCTCGCCCCCACTGGCAAATTTTGTGCAAAACAAGCAGCTCTTTTAAAAACCCAATTCAAGTCTAAATGACTTGACATTATTTGCAGCAATGATACCTGCTTTCCTGCTCACAGACACCACGAAGAGCAGCTAGATACTTAGGAGCTGCTCATCTTCAGATCAGGATCACAACCTCAGCACAAGAAAAGAGCCAAGGGGCAAAGGCTATCTCCAATTTAGTGGCTTCTCTTCTTTTATTGCATTAATGAGTTTACCTCAGTCAGACTAGCTTTATCATATTAAAGGAAAACTGTTCATTCCTGGGCAGAGAAAGAAATGATCCTACTGATTTCTGAGTGTTCTGATGATTATATTGATGTCTTTTTGGCAGTAAGGGAATTAGTGAGATAATGGAGTGAACATTTCAAAAGAAGAGAAACTATACTGTGAGCTATTATACTAAATTCACTTGCAAACTCAATCCACAGAGTACCATTAAAATCTGAGCTCTCTACAATGGCTTCCTCCAATCATATAGACCGATTGTCCCTGTTCAGTCTACCGTAAATCTCTCATGCTCATCCTCTTGTCTTAGATCTCTTTTTTCTTTTCTTTTCTTTTCTTTTCTTTTCTTTTCTTTTCTTTTCTTTTCTCTCCTGTCCAGTTCAGTTATCTCTGTATTTCTTCATTGCACTTTTCTCATTATCTAGTTCTTTTCCCTGTGCCTCGCAAGTCCTCCCCTGTTTGCCTCTTGTACTGTTTTTGACTCTTTTCTTATCCTCCTCATAGCCTCACTATGATCTCTGCTTTTCTTTCTCCATGGCACTGATATACCTTGATCACACACACACACACATCTAAAGCCATCCACAAAAATATATATAACCCAGAAACACAAAGACAGTCTGCCACAGATAGATAAGGGTCATGTGAAGATTAGGGATGTGTTGTCTTAAGCAGGCCAATATGAAAGAGCGTACAGAGGTGAATAGTGGGTCCATGCTGTTAGCACCCCACCCCCCTCCTCCAGCTAACATAGTTTATGTACGCCTCTGCTGATACCCATATGTGATAGTAGACACCGTCATAATATTGTAGATAAAGCATTATTATGATCCCACTGGTGTCGACTGTATCACTGGGCACAGTCAACGCAGAGTGGAGACAAATAAAGAATAATGTCCCTATCTGTGCAGCTTATATAGGTTGACACAGGTGGCCATGAAAGAAATGTTCAATGCTACAGTGAGGGGAAGCCACAAAGCATTCATATTCATAAACCTTCAGTAAAACAATACAAAACAAAACAAACAAACAAAAAAATCCTTTAAAAGCACAGTTTCATTTTTCAGCTCTGGAGGTTGCAGTCTGTCCTATCAGGAGGATGAAGAAGTGGTTATTGTGTAAAAACCATTCAGAACCATTCAGTCTTCATAATTTTATTTGGTCCTTGACGTGGGTTTGAAAAGAAGTAATCATAAGTGGTCAAATGAAGCATGACTCATAACAAAACCTGAGTTCTGTTGAATTGTTAATGCTCTGAGAGCAACTGAAATCAAATTTCTCTTAAATATTGGTGTTCAGTGTGAAACATAAAATAAAAAGATCTTAAATTGTTTAAAAGCATGCTCTATTAAGACATTATTGCTTTCTTATTTCAGCGTTACCTTCACATGAACCATCCTGACTTCAATAAATCACCTTTTAATCATATTTAACCTGGTTAAAAATCTGGGCCAAGATCTGCCATTTGTGATGAAAAGTATAAAAGTGCTTAACACCAAATGTTGAAGTCAACGGGTTTAAAAATGAAAAGAATCTGGAATCAGAATTTATTAAGAAGTGCACCTCTGAAGCGTGTGTCTCACCTCTGGTTGAAACAAGTGTTTCCAGGATGTTTTTAGCAAAACAGTTGGTGATGTTGTGTTTTTATAGCAGCACAACATCACCAACTGTTTTACCATGAGTAATGTGTGTACTGGGTTTTGCTAAGGAAGAAGAATGCACTAAATAACGGAAGTTTTGTTTTCAATTTTCCCATGCCACATATTTTTTCAGTTATCTATTTCATTTAAGTCTGATAACAACTAGGACACATGTGGTATATTTCACGGCTCGGCACATGAGCAGTAGAGCTGATTGAGATATTCTGGGTTTTGGTCAGCACTTTGGATGCTGCCAGGAGTCATCTCAAGGTCACATTCTGTTGAACAGCTCCAGACCCAATTTTCTGCTCTCGCCATGTCCTCCACATATTACCTCCTGCTTCCCCAGACACATCAGCATGTAAGAATTTCTCTTGTGTATCTCACCACCTTGTTGTTGTGATTGTCTCTCTCAGCCGCGGCTCACTCAGCTGTGGATCGATACACATCTCTGTTTTCAGGCTCACAGTGGCACAGAGGTCGCTCAGTGTAGGTTGGTGTTTTGGAGCAGCATCTACAACTGTACTAAACCATGCTGTTAAGCTACGACAAATATCGCATCAGTTTTATGGCTTTATTCATTAGCTGCCACCCACTCACAATGTAGGAATTGCCAAACCCACTTTGCTAAGTAGTGGACTCGTCCGGTAGGAGATTGTCTTGTCTTTCCATTTTGCTGCATTAGGGCAGCAAGCCAGAACACACTTTTACTTATTTCTATTTGTTCTGTGCTTACAATTGTGTAGAATAATACAGCTTAACCTTGCATTATGGGTAATTAAGTGCTCTGATTGTCTTTGTCTCCTTGGCATGTTTCTTGAACAATTCAATGCTACCGGCCGTACAAAAGCATAATACTTGGGTGTTCATCGAAGTGTGAGCTGCCAAAATCATCCTCGTAGCTGAAAAACATCCATTCTCCAGAGGAAGCCTTGGCAGGTGGCAGTGGTCCAATCCTACAGAGCCTGGAGGAACAGCACATCCTGGGCGTGGGTAGCTGCCAGCTCACTGTGTCTGTCTGTATCAACTCTCAAAGCTTTGCATAGGTAACTGTGATTACTCGATTATTATACAGCAAGTGGCTGGAGTTCAGGTGTCTGAAACAGTACACAATATTTTGAAATATTCGATCAATAGCCTTAAGGAAATTATAGTTTTCACATGTGTTGTTTCATGTGACCAACAGTCCAAACCACAAAAATTCAGTTTTCTTTATTCTTTATTCTCTTTTGAGAATAAAATTTGTTTTCTTTTTTTCCCTTTAGATCAGTAAAGTTTCATAAGCTTTATAAAATGATTTCAGTCATATTTTTATTTTAATTAGTCCACAGTCTGAAATCAGACTGTTTAGCTTAGCAATTTGGTACTAATTCAAAGCCATTAATCGAAAACCTAAAAATGTTTCCCATTAACCTGTTAACATCCACCAGGTAGGGATAGTGTTACATTATACGGTCACCTTTTTTATAGAATTTTTTATCTTTTTTTGGAAAATGTAACTGTAAAATCTTTTACTAGAAACACTGCAATATTTATAGTAATTTGTTAGAAATGTAATATCTTCTATATTCTGAAAATGTGCCTATTCAGCCTGTGGCTAAGACAGAACCCAACCACAATCCTAAACGACCTGGTGGGTGTTAAGAAGAACATCTTATTTGCTAAAAATCTTTTAATCTCTTGAAGCCAACCATTTCAGTTATTATGTTCCAAAAATGTTTTGTCAGATCCTTACCCTCTTATTTGTTATTGTGATAATACATTATTGGTAAAGTATGTCTGCCTGGTGCCAAATTGCAGAAGAAGGATACATAGCATTCATGAACTGTCACTTTGGAACCACAGAGCAAGCAGAACTACTTTTAATACCAAGTCATTTATCTTCCAAAAACACAGAGAAGACTTGACGAGTGCCAACTAGCTCACTTCCTGCTCAGGGCTACTTGGCTTTGATCACTGCCTTTCCTTCCAGTTGTCTTCTCTCTGCACAGCCTGCCCAGAGCAAAACTATATGTGATCTTCAATCTGTCTTCTGCTGCATCTTTGGCATGTTTGCCTGCTACGTCTGGACTCTGCACGGGAAGGCATTATGGTGTCTATTGTGGGTGCAAGACAAAAAGAAGTTGATAGAAGACTGTCTTGGGTGATAAGGCTAGTGTCTGTCTAATAATTTCCTGTTTAACATCCTTTTAATGTTTCAAGATGATTAAATCCCTTAAATAAGGATCAGAATGTTGAAAGATGTTGTCTGTGAAACTCAGCAGCAAACAGTAAGGTAGTGGTTACAAGAAAAGGGTAGATCAGGAAAAGCATCAAAATGAATGTTTTCAAACTCTAGCTGTCCTCTTTATTACCTCCTCCCACTTTCTGTGGTTATACTGATTCCCTGGATTGCTGTTGTGATTCCAAACCACACATACCAACAGGCGGGTCAGTGGTGGCTGCTTCTAGGGGGAGTCCTAAACCAAAAGGCATGCTGGGTATGTGGCACTAAACACACAGTCCTCCTTTCCACCATTCTTCACCTGGAGCCATCCCACAAGGGTAATTCAGCTGCACACAGCTGGACATTCATTCACCAAAACATAGCTGACACATTCAAAAAACACAAATTTTTCTTTATCACAGCTAAAAGATGTATTATTATTCTTTAGAAAGCAAGCCTGTGGGGTCTGTAGTAATGAGAACCATTGTTAGCATGTGATGCTGTAGTGTCTAAGCTCCTGGGTATATCATCTAATAAGTAAATGGATCAGCATGATATGTGCTATTCAGTGTGATATATGCGCTGCCAGACAATGGATTATGATATCTTGTTTGTTACTCTTCGAAAACGATATTGATAAAAAATGCAGAGCATTCAAGCCTCAGCAGCTGAGCACATGCATTTACATCTACGTTCAGTGGATGCGGTTTTGCAAAAGGATTAGCAAGGAATCATGTATGCCCACAGTTCACGCAGTATGCAGTTTAATTCCAAAAATCGAAGACAGAAAACAGAAAGAACATCAGTAACACCTAGCCTACAACAATGAAAATATCTTGTTAGGTGCTGAAATATGTAAAATATACAGATGTCTACTGGCAGCATGTTTTAAGAGCACTTGTTCAGTGTGATGGATTGTATGTCTAAAGAACATGTCATGGAATATCTTCTGTATGGCGTGTACAGGCAGCACAGTGGTGTGGTGGTTAGTACTGACACGTCACAGCAAAAGCTCCTGGGTTTGAATCTAGGCTGTTGCCTTTCTATGTGGAGTTCTCTCAGTCCGAAGATATCCATGTGAGGTTAGCTGAAGGTTATTTTAAATTATTGTGAATGATGCACGTGTCTGTCTCTCTGTGATAGACTGGTGACTTATCCCCACCTCTTGCCCTATGACGGCTAGTTTAGGCTCCAGCCACCCAGCAACCCTGAATTGGATATCTAGTTAAGGAAATTGACGGACAATATATACAAAAGAAAATATGGATGGCTCCTTTAATAAAAAATATTTTAATCTTTAAAACACAGTAGCATAGTTTTGTGAATGGTAAGGTGTGATTGAAAATATGTGTGATATGAAACAAACTGATTCTGGTTTAAAGCCCTTTCTTGTACTGGACAAGTTGCTTACTGATTTGCAGAAATACGTCAACTGCAAATCTTCTTTTAACCCCTCAGTACCACAGCTCTCTGTCGTGAATAAATATCCTGCTGGGATTCACTCTCGTTTTACTTTCAGTTTCTAATATTCTTCCTCTTCACCTTCTTTCCTTTCACCAACAGTGAAACTCTTTTTTCCTGTTACAATTTCCACAGTTACTCCAGTTGTTTCAGCTTTCACCATTTCAGCTTCTGGGGGAAATTCCTGATAGATGCAAGGAAAAACAAAAGCGTCTTCATATCAGGTCAATTTTCCAAGAGCTTCTGGGCAGTCAACCTTTCATATTTGGTGGCAAAGTACTTAAAAAGGGACCATGTTGCAGACTACACAGTAGACACATCAAGACAACAAAGAAGCGCAATTTAAAAAATTATATTAGGAAACAAAGGCTGCTGCTGAGGGAGGATGCTCACGGATGCTCGAGAACACTTATTATTGTAGGGTCTTTACCTTACAATATAAAGCGCCTTGAGATGGCTGTTATTGCGATTTGCTGCTATATAAAATGAATTCAGTTCAATTCAATTCAATTCAAGGACAAATAAGCAGACAGGGTAACTACACTAGGATAAACCAGAAAACAGCAAAGAGAAGGTACACAATATACATGGAGAGAACAAAGACTGATATGCCCCAGTGAGATTATAGGATCTTCTCCCTCAGACAGACAATAAGAAGGGCGGGAAAACACAAAAACACAGAAAACAACATAAAACCATGGAAAGCATTAACCTTCAAAATTAAACAGGAAGTCAGCTGAAAGGGAGACAAACAGTGAGACAAAGAGGAAATACAGGGCTCTTGGAAAAGAGGAAAAACATTCAAAAATTCAAGGATTTATTGCAGAAACAGTAAATCACTGCAAAGACCATGACACCATTACCACACCTTATTATCAACATTATGTATTCCTGGGAACTGACTGCACAGCTAGCTCTCACAGTCCTTATTGTGTTTTGCGGGAAGCTTACAATCATGTTTGACATGCTAATGTATACAGACATTGTGTGCATCAAGGTGTGGTGATAGAGAGCCTCAGTTGCATTGTGTTCAGCTGACTGAACAGCAGAGGTGTTTGACATCTCACAATGCGAAGTAACAGGAAGTAATACTTAATTGAATTTCTGGTTACTGTGTGTGTTAAATGGGTTATTAAAAGAGTGCAATATGTTAAATGATGCATGTGGATGTGTCACACCTGACAGACACACAGCTGTTTCTGTGCAAGCAGGGGACTGATTGGAAAATTCAAACTGGGCTCTGGTGCTGACACTGGACTGCCATCAAGATTTGAGCTATGGCACAGTTAGAAAGAGAAAAGTTTCCCTCAGGCACTGACAGAAGAATTGAGCATGAAAAGGTCAGATTTACCCAAGAGTGAGTGCCATGGATGCAACTGTTTTGTTTTTACTTTGATAACATGAGGCAAAATGGGATTGGCTACTGTGTTTTCAGTGCTTGTAACAAAGGGACGATACGTAATGTTTATACAGGTGCATGTGTGTTCATATTTTCAGTGAGTTGAGTTCAGTGAGTGTCACAGACACCCTTATCTAACCTTGTAGCTAGAGTAGTTAGAGAAATGATGACACCTTCAGCCTTCCGGGTTGGTGTATAATGTTGCCCCTAAGCATAGAGTATGAGCGCACTGAGATACCCAGGGCCTTGTTTGCTAACAGGAGCA
>VVHJ01028508.1:29258-40401 GCA_015107715.1 Tylochromis polylepis
CACACACACACACACACACACACACACACGCGCGCGCGCACACACACACACACACACACATTTCTCAAATCCTGGGTGCTACTTAGACTGCAACAATAATGAGGATGTTGTTAATTTGCCTAAATGAGTGGGGGGCCTTTAGTGTGGGCTAGGAATTAATTAATAGCAACACTGTTACTTAATTAGCTCCACATGAAAGGAGATGGTTGGTGGTGGAGGATGAGGTGTACAGCATGTATATGATTAAGGGGAAATAGGAGCTGATTATGAGAGCACATGCATCTAACTGAGTTTATGTAGTGTCTGTGGGCATTATAAATCCTTCAGAGTGTGGCTAAATATTCTCTGAAAAGGTAAATATGCAATAAAGGCTGCTAATGTGGCAAACACAAGATAATGCACTAGCATATTCTCACTAGCTTGTTAAGTGATGACATTATATCGACAAACATCCTAACCCTGAAATTGTCGCAGCCCATTACACAACTATTCTGTGGGTATCTGCACTAGCTTATGACCTCTTTCTCAAAGCCATTACTTTATTTTGCTGTCTCCATTTTGCATATGCAGTTTGAAGTGCGCTGTATGTGGGAATATGCATATGTTTTCATGCCTTTGCATTTATAGATGGCTGCACCCTCACCCACTGCCCAGTTATCTTGCTTCCCTCAACCACTTACTGAAGAAGCTTTCACTTTGTTGGCTTCAGGCTAAAGCAGAGTCTTATCAACCTAGATATGAAGTCTTACTCCCTGAGGGTCACATAACCCTCTCGATGAAATCCCACAATTCAGCATTACTGTCTGGTATATACATATTCAGCCCTGCAACAATGCAGCTTCAAAGACGCTCTTCACCTCTCCCTTAATTCTTCTAATGCTCTTTTAGAACTTATTCCACCTAACTTTGGTACACATTACTGGAGACCAAATGCAGTTTTAAGTGATTATGTGGTAGCCTAAAGGTTAGAAATGTTTTGTGGTTGTTGAGAAATTCTCACTACTTGAGCTGCTGCCAGCACTGATCCACCCCATATGCAGTGATTTTATACTTTCAGGCCAGCAGCTGTATGCTAATTGTTTCTGGAGTTATACTGGTAATGCTAAAAGTTTGGAGCATGGTTGCCAAAACAGGCAAAAATAGCCGATAGCTGTCTGCCAGGCCTCATCTCTGCTAATTTGCTTCACTAAATTAGACTTCGCTCCACTGTGCTCGTGCTGTTGGTTTCTGTTGGAGCATTTTATTAATAGAATTATCTGACAACTAGTTTGGCTACTGTTTGTTAAAGCCTGTCAAAGAAATTTGTGCTTCAGTTTTGGTGCTTGAAATTCTATCATTTTATTCGTCACTGATTATCATGGAGGCACTGGAGATTTAAATATGGATTGATATTAAGTAATTGCTTGATGGTGTCCTAGAAATTTTCCAGGTCCAAATGTTAGGCTTCAATTACTTTAGATAAGTTTATTCTTGTGTTTATAAGCTGTAGTTTGACAATGGTTCTTGACATGGAGTCGTTAGCCATGATGCTTAAAGGACTTCTGGAAAGCCCTAGAAAGAGCTAGGAGGTCTTTCAGCAGCCTTACAAACCCTTTTTACAGTAATCTCTAAAGGATGCTATTGTACCACCAATGCCATTTTGACTTAGTAAAAATAAATGGCCTGGTAGAACCTAGAAAACAACACACAGATAGTATTACAAGATTATTTCTCCCTACATCAGTTACAGGTTGTTACCTGATGATAACAACAGGAGGAGTAATTGGCAATAGTGCAAAAGATTACAAACTCTATGTAAAAGGCAGCAGTGTTGTGCTGGTGTAGATCTAAGCTATGCCAACCCCCCCGGCTTTTTACTCTCCTCTAATCCTCTCCGCACTTCTAACTCAATAACTTGGACATGACGAGGTCAGGGAACACCATGTTAATGCTTTCTCTATCTTGTTATGATTTAACCAGATAAAGAAGAGCAGCATGAGCTTCTGTTTGGATGTCCTTGCCGGTACCTGTCTCAAGCTGCAAAACAGAAATAAATGAAAAAGAAAAACTGAATGAATACACTTCTTTTGAGATCATGAAATTCTAAAAAGCTACATCACTTGTTATTAATGCATTCACTTTTGACATGAGAGCACAAGCACCTGGTTTAATACACCCAGTAGAACAGTAATAATATAAAATAATAATATAAAGGCAATTATAATCTTTTATTATATGATCTATAATTTTGTCTGTAACCAAACGGGATTGGAATCATAAACTACTGAAAAAAAGATCAGATTTGCTTGATGAGTTCAATTCATCATCTCTCATTGGATTATTCATGAAGTTACAGAGCTATATGGTCAACAATATTGCATGAAACTACATCCAGCAACAGAATTTTATTCTTCTTAATTTTCACATTTGATTTATTATTTATTTTCAAATTCAGTGCTTGGAATATGAGCACTTAATGAAAGAAAAGAGCTTTCAAAACCAACACAAATCTAAGTGAAGTGTAGTGTTTAGTGGTTAATTTGGGTTTGTAATTTTCTACCACCCTCATTCATTTTCTGTCATTCACCTAGCCACCACCAAATAGAAAGCAATGGATGCTCCACTCCCCAATATTAATTATGTATATAACTCTCATGCCAGTCCTATCTGGACTGGGGACGATTAATAATGGAACAGCACAGTAATTACATGCTGCTTTCCATAGATATTTTCAATTCACTCTTCTTCCTTCTTTGCCTCCATTTCTTTACCTATTTCTGTAGTTCTATCTGTGCACCTCCCCCCATATATTTGTCTTTCTCCCATTTCTCTGCTTTTTTAGATATATATCTAATTGATCTTGATCAGTGGCAGCTTTTATATAGATTGCTATATATGACATCACTGTGGGAGTAATCAGGATGGTCTTTGCTGAGGCGGATGGAAAAGTCTAATCTTGCCTTTGTTGTTATCCACTGGCCTTCTTTTTAAATTTGGTGATAACCTCAATATATATATAAAAAAAAGTCATCACAGAATTTGAATCAGCAACACCAATCTAGTGATGTAATGTATAGCCATTAGATGAAATCTGTTCAGTACCAGCACCCTTTGAGATCTAACTGAACTATATATTATATGAAAGTATTAATTTCTACAGCTAGGTATGGAGGTGATTTTTTTTTATCTCATCCATTTGGAATTTTTTAAAGTTTAAAATTAGGGGCACGACTCCCTTGATTCATATTGTCACTGAACTGGACCTCTTCGGCCTGTTGGTGCATTTTTGGAACATTTTATTGAAATTAGTTGACAATTATTATGGCTTACTGTGTGATCCAGCCCATCCAAGAAGGTTATCTTACTGGTGTACATGAATGAAATTTGAATATTTTATTATTCTGTGACTGAACACTAAATAGTTGGTATGCTTGACTGAACAGTCTGTCGATGCAGGTGGACAAACAAGCTTAGCTTTTGATATGGCATGCCACTCTCTTGTCTGAATATGGTCACTTCTAGATTCAGCAAACCAGCACGGTGACCACTAAAACATTAAATAGGATTCCACAAACAAAAGAGTGATATCACAATAGCTAGAATGACCCTTCTCCACGCTGTGTGCATGAGACCCAGGTGTGGCTCAGAAGTGTATCTATACATATCTGTGTTATACTCCATGTAGTAGAAATAGGGAGTTATACTTCCTGTTCACAGGTGGTTCAGAAGCTTTTGCACAATAGAAAAATCAAAAAGACAAACAAATAACTGAAAAATGGTGATCAGAAATACTTCTTAAATATTTAAAATAACTTTATATTGTCAATAACCTTTGCCCATTGACTGAGCCATTTCATTTGAAGCCCCAGTTCCTTTGTGCCACCAATTTTCCTTTTTCAATCAGAACATCAAGTGGGAAATGGCAGCAAATACCATCAAAGCAGCTCCACTGTGTCCTATTTTACAATGTTGTCAGGTACACACTCCACAGCCAGATGACAATGGCAGAAATGAAGCTTGCAATAGTAGCGTGAAGCAGCTTGCTTGACAGCCAGCCTCAGCAGACGCCGTCCTGTGAGCTTCTTTGATTCAAAAAGCTGGTTAATGATTTACACAGAAATAACAACATCAGGGACAAACAGTTCCTCCAGACGGCTTTGTCTGCTGAGTATTTGGGAGACAACATCAGAAGAAGAGGCCTCATACAAGTGGATGTTATTTGTGTTTGGAAGAGGAAGCAGGAGGGTGCTTTGAAGGAGCCTGGAATAAGCAGACGTCTCTAAAGCAGAGCAGATTTATAAAAGGTGTTAGTTCATTTATTAACAGTTGGCTTCAGAATTGTGTTCCCTAACTGAGCTTTCACATTTTCATTCTGCTCAGTCTTCTGTCTTCTCGCCTAACCTAACCTCAATTTCCCCTCATTCCTCTGCACTGCCTCTTTCATTTAATCTGTTTATGAATTGTTTTTGTTGTGGCTTGTACTGGTGAGGCTGCCATAATGATTACAGGTGTCCTTTCTGCAGGAGCAGAGGCAATTACAGAGCTGCAGGAAGTGGCCGTGTTCACCAATGAGTCTTAAGAATTAAGTGTCAGTATATTTCAGCAACCAGTTAACCATACGAATTCTCAAGTACATTTTGGAGGAGAGTCTGGATATGTGAAGTGAACTTTGAAACTTTACTAAGGTAATTGGACTATCAGGATATGTCACAGAATTGGTTGGTCTTTATTTGTAGACGTTTTCCCCACACAACTTGCACAGAGTAAAGCAGTGACAAAAGAGTTTTTCTATGACATATAGATAGTGAAGGAATTGTAAACGATTGCAAAGGTGACTTTGTAAGGACCCAGTTAGATTTTTGTATAGGCTTTAAAATGTCTCATGTTTGGTTGAAGTCCTGATTAACGTGTTAATCAAAGTGATTAATCTCTTAACATTTCTTCATCTGTGGTTGGTCATCAAAGTGTTGTGAGAAACTTTTAAATGGCAAGAGTTTATCACAGTCTGTGATTACTATTACTACTAAGCTTTCAGTCTGATGGGTAGCATAAAAGAAGGTAAAATAGTTATGTTTTTCTAATGTAACAATATGTACTTTTGCACTTATTAAATTATTTAATAGTCATTAAGGACTTGACTGATGGCCTCACCAGGGACTTTGTGGTCTTTATTGCAGCTTTTATAATAGATATATAATAATCAGCCAAATCATTCTGACATTTGCTGCCTAATATGAGGTCCTCCATATACTGCCAAAATAGCTCTGACTCACTCAGGTCTTTAAGGTCATGTAGGAGCATAGATTCTGTTGGTTGATGCCACCACTCCTCCCTTCTTATACCAACTTTCTTGCCCTTTCAAAAAAGGGGAGGGTTTGCTCTTTGTATTGAATATCACCATAGCAATATGAGACAGAAAACAAAGGCAACCAGACCAGGCCCTTTCAGCCAGGACCACTATATAAAAAGGAAACATCAGTGAAAGCAGATATGACATTGATTCATTCAAATACAGCTGAGGTGTAGGGGAATGAAGGTGGTTTGCAAAGCAGCTTGGAGATGTGGAATAACTGTGGGCAAGCAAAATCAACTTCACTAGTATGCCGTGCAATAGAGTTGCCAGTTGGATGTGTAGAGGGGTATCAGCTGAGCCATCATATAATGTGGGCTGTCACTGAGGTTAGCTGATCTTCAGGGATGGGGGCTGAGCTTGACTTCAAAGCCTGTCTGAAAGAATACTATATTCAATCATTTAATGCTCTGGGGACGCTGTTGCTGAACTCCTAACCCTTGCCCTTTGTGAATTTAAATCTTTGCATCTGCAGTTCCTCTTGCATACAACATTTAACTACAGCAACTAGCTGCTAATTTCAATGTTCGGACCACTCACATGCACCATTGTCATAAGACAGTCAGTGTTGTTTGAATCATGCATGTATGAGTTTTTTGGCCACTGATAGAAAGACAGCATGGAGAGAAAGAGTGAGGAATATGTCAGTTGCATCCAGACTGTGTAATGACTGGGGATGCCCAAAAAAATGGAAAAAACTGTGGATGGAGATCATTAAAATTAGGAGCACAACCAGTAAATTACTTTAAAAGATTTTACTGTTGCTGTTAAAAATAACACCAGCTCAACAATGAGCCAGTTTCTGCTGTAGTTGTATTCCTTAGTTTGTCTTTGCCTTGAGTAATTCTTCTCATACAGCTGGTGTAATTGTCATGTTTTCTTTACATTTTACAGTCCAGCTGGTTTACACACCTCGGTTGTATTAAATTATTGCCTGACAATAATTGTGCTGTGCACACTATTCATACAAAAAAAATCTATTCATGAGGCCATTATTAAAATTCCAATTAAGTAGTTTTGTGCATCAGTGCTATCCTTCAAAAGAGAATCAGAATGCATAAATGTCTGATTCTTCCCTCCTCCCTGCTGTGTGTGTACCTTGCCAACTAGCCTGGTCTCTTATCAAAGCAAAGTGTTTTCATGTAATCAAACTGTAATTATACCATAAATAGCCATAAGTACTGCATCCATATCCACAAAGAGCCTTGTCAACGTCTTGCTGCAGAGAGTAGTTATTAGTTGATTGGTGGGCTGTCAGCTTTGCTTCCTGTTGAAGCCGTTCACAGAAAGCTCTGATTGGCTGGCATGGTGACAGAGGGTGACAGAGGCCTGATGGGTGCTGTGGGAGGAGAAGGAGGGCAGGCATTTGCAGAGAAAGCTGTGGGCAAAGCTTCCCAAAATAGCTTACGGCTGTGACAGGACAATGATGGGCTTGTGTGTGTGTTTGCATGTGTGTGTGCATGTGTTTTTGCATACTGTAAAATCTTAATAACAGCATTGCCACCAACTGCCCTATCATTAGAAATCTCTATAGTCACAAGGGCTCACTAAATAATGACATGGGCAGCAGAAGCAGTGTGTGTGATTGAGAGATAGAGAGGAAACAAAGAGAGGCAGAAAGAATAAGCATGAGACACAAGTCAAACCATGGGAAAAGAGGATGGAAGATATTTGTCTCTCCTCCTTGTTTGAACTCTTATTTGGAATTGCATATGTGCGCAATCACAGACACACTCATTCTGCACAGTCTTCCTACAAACCTTCGAATACAGGCAGGGAAGCACCGGTCGATGTTAAAAACTCTCTTGACTGGCTGTGAGCTGTTGCAGAGAGAATCAATGAATCAGTGATTGATTTCTTCACCTGCTCAGGGGGAGACAGACTGAGCGAGGCAGGTGAATGATGGAGAGGCAAGATGAGAGAAAATAAAGGCAGGGGGAGACAGACAGAGAGGAAAAGAGTGGTGTAGAGGAAATTAGAGAATAATAAAAGGACATTATGGCAAAAGAAGATATTAGCAGGGATTCTGCACTTATAGAAAAAAATAGAATGTTGCAAAACGTAGATCGGCGGAAGCTTAATCAACCTATTCTTATTTTTATTAGTTACATTTTGAAGTTTATTTTTGGACTTTGAGGAGATGGGTTGGTATAATCAAAGTATTCATCTCAAGTAATTTCATGAAGCTGCTGCAGGAGACAGATTAAAATATTCACTGTAACCGATGCTTAATTTTTTGGTACATCAGCAAATAACAATGACTTTGGGGGGGGGCATTTATTGCAGGGACATGCACATCCAAAATTTTGGTGTTGTGGTGATTGTTCTCCAATGAAAAGCAGCATCATAGAGTCCCTAATGATTTTAGGAGATAGTGGAAAAACATTTTAAATGAAATCAAAATGCTGGTGGATCAACAATCTCAGTTGCATGTGGAGTAAACTCTGCTTGTAATATTAGACTCTTTATTGGCCACCTAGGTCTAAGTTAATAGTAAGAACTAGTCAATAGAACTCAATGACACATCAGTGTAGATAGCATGTTACTGAACACCTTAAATTCAGAATTTGTTTTCATAATTTAGCAACTGTAACTATCGGTCATCACTGGCTAGTTAAAAACTGGCTAGTATACTGTTTGCCTAAAGTTACTAGTTCCACAATAACATTAAGATTTGACACACAGCGTTGGCAGTGATTTCATCCTATCTTTGATTTTATCACTACATAATCAGGATTATTTTGTTAGAAATTAAGCTTCTCTAAAGCCTTTTAAATGTTTCATATTATGAAATGTTTTGTGATTATTGTTTTCTGAAAAAAAAATCTGTGAAAATTGTAATTGAACAACTGCTTTCATCTCTGTAGTATCCTCACAATTAGATGGTCTCTCACATAGTTTTTAAACAAGGGAGTAAGCAATGCTTTTTTACCCAAGCTAAAAATGCTTGCTATTCTGATCTATAACTGACGGTTCAGTTGAAAATTCAAGTAAACTATTATCAGAACTCTACAAATGCTGTTGATTTCAGAAGTGATCACAATAGTCTTTAAGATTTTGTTATTTAAATGTGCAGTCAGCATTTTTTTGAGCTTATGTAACAGAAAAAAAGAACATTGTATTCATAAATATTCAGAGATTAGTGTGTAAATATGTCTTCCAACAAAATGTTCTCATAAACCTATAATTAATCTATTAAAAACACATATGAATGGGTTCGTGGTTTGTGGAAGCCACCATGTCTCCCCCCAGCCATATTTAAATACAGTGGCAGAGAAGAACATCTCTCTTCTGACTTATCCTCTGCAGAGGAGAAATGAAATCGTAGGCATTTGCCTTCTGTGGAGGGACATTTCAATTCATGTCTGCACTTTCAGACTCAAAATATAAAGGTTCATATCACTGTTTTATCGTTAGCTGGCTAATGTTAGGCTTGAGTGTCCTTAAAATCACACTTTCCCTCTGATAACCAGTTTGATTACAATCTCACATTGAATGGCATTTTATTCACTCTGCCAGAGCAGCAGAGTCCAACAACGTTACATCAACTTCAAAGACTGTTTCACTCACACTGGATAGTGAACAGAGGCTATTATTGGCAAAAACAGCAGTCTTATCCACAGAAAAGTTGACTATATCAGCATCTCACCTTGATATCCAGTAAATGAATGCTACTCCAACTACTCGATTATCTTCTTAATAATTTTGACTCCTCACTACGTATGATACTGGATACTGTAGCTCCTGTGAAAAATAGAGCTTCAAATCAGAAGTACTTGACTCCATGGTATAACTCTCAAACACGTAGCCCAAAGCAGCTAACTTGTAAGCTGGAGAGGAAATGGCGCGTCACAAATTTAGAAGATCATCACTTTGCCTGGAGAAATAGTTTATTGCTTTATAAGAAAGTCCTCTGGAAAGCTTTCCAGAAAATAAGAACAACCCTAGGTTTCTCTTCAGCACTGTAGCCAGGCTGACAAAAAGTCAGAGCTCTGTTGAGCCATCCATTCCTTTAACCTTAACTAGTAATGACTTCATGGACTTCTTCACAAGTAAAATTTTAACCATTAGAGAAAAAAATACTCATAATCATCTCACATATGTAACATTATCTACAGCTACTTTCAGTACCATTGATATTCATTTAGAGTCTTTTTCTCCAATTGATCTTTCTGAGTTAATTTCAGTAATTACTTCCTCCAAACCATAAATAGGTCTTTTAGACCCCATTCCTACAAGACTGCTCAAAGAAGTCCTGCCATTAATTAATGCTTCAATCTTAAACATGATCAACCTATCTCTAATAATCGGCTATTTACCACAGGCATTCAAGCTGGCAGTAGTTAAACCATTACTTAAAAAGCCATCTCTAGACCCAGCGGTCTTAGCTAATTATAGGCCAATCTGCAACCTTCCCTTCATATCAAAAATTCTTGAAAGAGTAGTTGTCAAACAGCTAACAGGTCATCTGCAGAGGAATGGCTTATTTGAAGAGTTTCAGTCAGGATTCAGAGCCCATCACAGTGCAGAAACAGCTTTAGTGAAGGTCACAAATGATCTTCTTATGGCCTCTGACAATAGACTCATCTCTGTGCTTGTCCTGCTAGAACTCAGTGCAGCGTTCGATACTGTCGACCATAACATTCTATTAGAACGATTAGAGCATGTCGTAGGTATTACAGGTACTGCGCTGCAGTGGTTTGTCTCATATCTATCTAATAGATTTGTTCATGTAAATGGAGAGTCCTCTTCACACACTAAGGTTAATTATGGAGTTCCACAGGGTTCAGTGCTAGGACCAATTCTGTTTACATTATACATGCTTCCCTTAGGCAGTATCATCAGAAGGCATAGCATACATTTTCACTGCTATGCAGATGACACAGCTTTGTCTATCCATGAAGCCAGATAACACACACCAATTAGTTAAACTGCAGGAATGTCTTAAAGACATAAAGATGTGGATGGCCTCTAATTTTCTGCTTCTAAATTCAGAGAAAACTGAGGTTATTGTACTCGGCCCTGAAAAGCTTAGAAATATGGTATCTAACCAGATTCTTACTCTGGATGGTATTACCTTGGCCTCCAGTAACACTGTGATGAACCTTGGAGTCATTTATCCTTGGAGATATGTCCTTCAATGCACATATTAAACAAATATGTAGGACTGCTTTCTTCCATTTGCGCAATATCTCTAAAATTAGAAATATCCTGTCTCAGAGTGATGCTGAAAAACTAGGTCTTGCATTTATTACTTCTAGGCTGGACTACTGTAATTCATTATTATCAGGATGTCCTAAAAACTCCCTGAAAAGCCTTCAGTTAATCCTAAATGCTGCAGCAAGAGTATTGATAGGGACTAGAAAGAGAGAGCATATTTCTCCTATATTGGCTTCCCTTCATTGGCTCCCTGGTAAATCCAGAATTGAATTCAAAATCCTGCTCCTCACATACAAGGTCTTAAATAATCAGGCCCCATCTTATCTTAATGACCTTATAGTACCATATCACCCCATTAGAGCACTTAGCTCTCGCACTGCAGGCTTACATGTTGTTCCTAGAGTATTTAAAAGTAGAATGGGAGGGAGAGCCTTCACTTTTATGGAACCAGCTTCCAGTTTGGATTTGGGAGACAGACACTATCTTTGCTTTTAAGATTAGGCTTAAAACGTTCCTTTTTGCTAAAGCATATATTTAGGGCTGGATCAGGTGACCCTGAATCCTCCCTTAGTTATGCTACAATAGGTGTAGGCTGCCGGGGGATTCCCATGATGCATTGAGTTTTTCTTTTCCAGTCACCTTTCTCACTCACTA